>OX451219.1:129805954-129973741 GCA_949628195.1 Phasia obesa
AAAAACTAAAACTAAAAAAAAAACAAATAAGTAAACTAAACAATGAAATTTATATTCTTTTTCTTCCACGTATTTTTTTTTTTTTTTTTCTTCATTCAAGTGAACAACTTTGTGTGAGGGTGTAGAGTGTATGCTTGTGTGCCTGTGTATTCAGGTGCTTGAGATTATGCTCGTGTTCATGTTGGCATTAAAGCGAACGTAGACTGTAAACAAATCAAATAATTGCGACAACACATCAATCGTTTTATTCTACTTTTATACGACTTTTAGTACTGGGGTTGCATTGCACAGTGGGCGAGAGGAAACATATAATAGAATAATTGAATTGCTTTGCAGTTTTTCGTCCAGAAAAAAATTTGTTAAATTAAAAGTAAAATAATACAATTTTAAGTAAAGTCATCTCTCTCTCTTTATAATTCAAAAATCTTAAACATATAAAGGAATTCAGGACCACTGTGCTTGTGTCTGGCTGCTTATTCGTATGTATTCTCTCACCTACGGTAGACTTGTATTGTGAAAGTAAACTAAACTAAATGGAAACTAAAATTTAATTTAAGGAAATTTTATATTAAAAAAATTAAATAAATTATGTTTATTTATTTGAGTCAGACTGACAGTCAGTCGTTTACCATCTTAAACAGCTATTTAAAATTATAAACACTTGGAAATTTTAATAAGTGTTTGTTCAAACTTATCATATCATTATTATTATTATTATTATTATTATTATTATTATTATTATTATTATTATTATTATTATTATTATTATTATTATTATTATTATTATTATTATTATTATTATTATTATTATTATTATTATTATTATTATTATTACACAGTGCAACACGGAAAAAAATAACCATATACGGACACCACTACGTGATAAAAGACAGGGGAAAAAAGGTAAAAATTTAATTTTTTAAAGTTTTTTGCGATTTTGACCTTGAAGATGAAGTTTTTTTGATTGTATATGTTTACAATTTTTGTTCTTTATGACAAGAGCTACAACTTTGTCCCAGAGAGTATATCAAAATTTCAAACGGTTTGCAAAATATGAGCTTGAGGAAATGATCATTTTTTGCAAAAATGACATCGAGGCCCCACATCTTTGAGGGCCCATAAAAAAAAACCTGGAGGACTTTGGGTAAAACTGGGAGACAGGGGTCTTTTTTTTTGGTCTTTTACGTGATAACGTGGTGTCCGTATATGGTTATTTTGCCATGACTTAAAAAATTACACAGTGTGTTATTTTTGTTATTATTATTACTATTATTATTATAATCACAATATCATAAGTTCAGAAATTCCACGACCAAAAAGATTTTCTACAACCCTTTCATTTAATTTACAAGAGAGAGCTTGAAATAAATCCCATCACGCTGTTTATTGTGGAAAAATTCGCATTAAGTCAACAAGGAACCTCCGAGACATTGTATACTACTAGACGAGACATGGGGGGATTCAATTACATTTCAATTACAATTACAGGTAATGTGTAATTGAAAATTTCCAATTTTAAATTACAATTAATTGTAATTGAAATCAGGGACTAAATCAGTTATAATTACTTGTAATTTGTAATTACTTGTAATTGTAATTACAATTACTTTCCAATTACTAATTACATGTAATTGTAATTGAAAAAGTTTAATTAAAAATTACAAGTAATTGTAATTAGACAGTAATCATTACTTCCAATTGAACGAAATTCAATTGCGTTGCATGATCAACAGTATTATTCAAACGAGCAATACAAAAACTGCATACATGTTCGATTACGGTGAGCACCTTCATGAAGGTAATTATCGCTTACAAAATTTGGAAAACTTTGAGGTCAAATATACATTTTTTCATTTTATATTCCGTAGACATTGACATTGTGAAAAAGAAAATAGTTTGAGATTTGCACTTCAGATTTACTTGCGTGGTCTAAATACGTTTCTAAATTGCCTCAAGAACTATTCTACAATACTAAAGGCTTTTTAACGGTCTAATACTCCCTTAACATCTTCAGCACCAGTTGAAAGGTTATTTTTGTTCGCTAGTATTATTTTAACACTATGGTGACAAAGATTAACGGAGGGGAGGGATAGTTTTGTTTAAAGCAAATAAGAATTTTTTATTAATAAATAATACTATTGCTATAACTTTGCAAATAATAGTATATTATTTAAATATACATGGAAATATTTAATATTTTTTTAAATTTATATGTAATTGAGCATTTTTGTAATTAAATATTTTTGACAGTAATTAAATTTTCAATTACAAGTAACTGTAATTCATTTTAGTCCGTGTTTTCAATTACAATTACTTGGTATTAGTAATTGAAAATTTTAAATTACAATTACATGTAATTAGTAATTGCATGTTTAATTAATTACAAAATGTAATTGATATTTGTGGAACAAGATTAACGTGAGTACCTGCCATACTCGGCCTAACCTCACGGTGGTCTTACCACCGAGTGAAACTTAGGCGTAGACTAGCGCCCCCATTGTGTAGTATAACAACACTTTACGATTGCCACCAATCGCTTTTTGTGTGTGATACACTCACAATGAGTAGCAATTTATATAATATGGCAAGCCTTTCCAAGGCAAGCCTAGATCCACATTATAACCTCTTGCTTAGGGGTTTGGAGACTATCCAAACTCTGTCTGTTGAGAGTGCAACAGCACACTTGATCGACCTTGTTTTCACACACAGACCTTTTCTTCCAGATTTAGGCTCTAGGAACCCTAGCGTCTGGTGCCCCTATTTTCCCCGAGTGGACCGCGTCATAGCATTTGCCATATTCCTGCAGTGACAATTGGAACCCCCGGGGGTAATAGTATTAAAATAATACTATTACCCCGGGGGTCTGTACTAGACTGAAAGGCATAATACTCATAGTGTACGTATTCGTATTGAGTAGTCCCAAACTTTCAAAATATGTCGCCGGTTTACAGGCAAAAGGTTATAGCTCGCCGCAAATGATTGTAGTGTCAGTAGATTGGCAAATACCTCTTCGCTCTATGAAGAGTGATAAGTTATAAGATAATATATAAAATATAAAATAGTTAGATCTTGTCCCGCTGGGTGTCTTGCTAAATTACGTCCAGAAAGCTTTCAATATATCTGTCAACCTATAACTTTAAAATGAACATAATTGCGTATAAGGAGCTGTGTTTGAGTGGACAATTTTTCTTCATTACTGTGATTTTTATGAATTTTTTTTTTTTAACATCAAGCAGGACCGTGAGAATCCGATAGAGATTGTTTTCTGGCCAGAAGGGATAAACCAGAATATCTCACAAGTGGTGGATTGGTTGATGTCTGAAGGCACACAAATATATGAGCTATTAATGAACCGCATGTTGAATGCAAAACGTGAGAATATTGGAAGAAAGTTTCCGGAACTCATTACAGCATATTTCATAGTAGTAGAGGAAAAATATCTAAGTATGTCGCATCAAAAATAGCTAAACATATCGCTGTCAATTGAGTACTGACACTTTACTCTCATCTATGAGGTTTTTCGCTCTCTCCTGCACACGGAGGAAAAGCTCTAAAACGAAAATTAAAGCACCGGAAATATACGTCACGGAAATGATCACTACGGGAATGGTCGCTAAAAGAAACTCGTCGCTGGTGGTCTACAATAACCACTTGCTAGATTATGCGAAAAGCTCCATTTCCTCCTTACGAAAGTACCCATTTTTTCAACGTTGCTTCGGAGTGTAAGTGCTGCCAACATACCTGTTATGACTTCGATTCATTTCCGGTACTCAAATTACAAACTGAAAAATTAACTTTTCGAAATTAGAAATATTTCAATTCGATTTCTCACTAAATTTAATCCCAATTAAAGAAAGTTTTGCAAAAGAAAAAATTTTTTTGCAAAACTTTAAAAAAAGTTTCCAGTTTCCAGGAGTAAAATCATCTTTAAATTTGAAAACCAAACTACTTTTAAAACTTCAATTTCTCATTATGTATTTTGGTATTCAGTTTCTAATGTTGACTACGTCTTTAAAAAATCGCCAACTATTTCAAAACTCGCCAAAAATCTGCCATGTCAGCAAATCTAAAATGTAATCGCCACGTAAGATTGAAAATTGACATGCTTGGCGGCAAATCGCCAATTCTGTCGATTTTTCCACAGGATTAAAGCAACGGGAAACAGGAATGATTATATGGTTCCAAGTATATATATTAGAATCACTGTGTAGTGTATTTGCAAACAGTCAAATATGCTGACATCTCATTTGCTTTGAATTAGCCCACCAAACCAAATTTTCCGATTTCGTAAAGAATTCGTAACGACTGTTCGACAAAATGTTCCGATTTTGGAACCGAAATATTACCGAAATCGTAACGATGTTTATATGAAAGGGTTGACATGACTTCGTAACGACTTACAGGAACGAAATAGCAACGATATGTAGTTACGAAAATGCAACGACATGTTTTCTGTCAGTACCTCAGTATAAGCTAGAACTTCTTTCTCTGAAAGTTAAGTGAATATTACGATTATTTAATGATTTGGTAGTCAAGGCAATACTTTACCGTAATCAATTCAATTTCAATTGTACATCTTGCTTATATTTATTAAATTTGTTCGCATTTACTATTATTCTTTTTTTTAATAGAAATATTTGGAAATGTTGAGTATCCAAAATATTCGACACGAATTCGGCTTGAGCGCGGTAGTTGATCACTTCCTTTCCTTAGGTTCCTTACTCTGTGCGAGAACACATATTAAGGGGAGCATTAGTGTATTAGTTTAACGTCAGATGTTACTTGAAAATTATTTATTTTCACTTCAGAATATTTGCAAATATTTGCATAAATAAAAAATTTTTTTGTGATAGATATTTTACTCAACACGTTTTAAATATTATTAGCTTTTTATTTGTCATGAAAATCTAATTTAAAACATGAAAAAAGTAATAAAAAATTATATTTTTTAGTGCGAAAATAAAGCAAAAAAAATAAACAAAATTTTATTATATCTTGTATGACTTTGTTTTAGTTTATGGCCAACATTCAGACGATGTGTTGTGATTTTATTGCAGATGTGCAATTTACAGCAATGTCCCCGCAGTCTAGTCCCAGTGCAATATTGTTTGTGTGTTTGTGTGCATTTGTGTTTCCTTTTAATGCACTTTTTATGTTTAAAAGAGTTTTTGTGCTTATTTTGCATATGCAACGGACGACATATTTTTTATGCTGTTTTTTTGCAAATATTTTTAACTAAATTCAAATGACATGATGGAAAAACAACATTGTTATCTGTTTTACAAACAGTGAAAAGTTTTTGTTTTTTTTTGCAACAACAAATTTATAATACTTTTTTTGCCGTTAAGTAAATAAAAAAAGCTTTTAATATTTTTGTTTAAATTTATGTTATTTGCAGTTATAAGCAGTTAAAAGGTCTAGACCAGATAAATTATTTAATTTAAAAAAATTTTTTTTTCTCCACGAAAAATATTCAACTGACTGCTTCTTCGGAGGTTAAAATTTAAATTTCTGCAAATAAGTTTATCTTATCTTTAGTTTATAAATTTTACTTGATTTTTTTGCTTTGTGAAGTTAAATTTAATAGAGAAAAACATAATTATCAACCATCCAATTGCCTTTATTTAGTAGATAAAACTGTTCAGCACATAAATCCTCCCTTCGCTTCGTTCACATTAGTATATTTTGTTTGAATTATGACTCGAGAACGGTTAAGGCGATTTAGGCAAAAGGCAAACCAGAAGATTAACATCTAAATTCTATATTTTGAGCACAATTTTGTATGTCCTTATTCGTCTGGTATCCAATTTGTGTAAACCGGATAAACCGTTCTCGAGCTATGATCAAATAACTAATGTTTAAGCTTAATTAGAAAATTGCCACGCCCATTAAAAAATCTTGATGTGATAGAAAAAACCTGAAAACAGATTCATCTTAAGCACGTTAAATCCTTTATGTTCTTCCCTGGAGACAAAAAAATATTTTTGGAGAACAGTGTAATTTTATGGCAATAATGTTAAAATACGATTACGGGGATGCGGACACCGTCACTAACTAAAGCCGTTCAATTTTCACATAGTCTTCGCTGTCAACTAGGCTGTATAACGGCTATAACGCGAGGAATATTTGCTTCCCAGTGATCATCCGTTTCTCTTTTATCAGTTTAGACCTTTGACTTTACGTAACCCCCAGAAAAAGAATATAATGGCATCAAATCATATGTAATATAGTTCCAGTTAACAGGTCCATTTCTTGAAATTAACCAAGTAAATTGATCGTATTGTGCCCTGAGTGACATGTGACACCACCTACTGAAACAAAATGTTTGCCCTCCATTTGAGTTACTAAAACGCTAGAAAATATCTTTATACATTGAAAAGAATATTTTCACCAATTAAAATTTTAATTGTTTTCAAAGTAATATTTAATTAAATAATTCATTGATTCAATTATTTGTTTCATTAGAAATTTTCTTTGTTCAGTTTTAAGCAAATATAAATTTGAAACTATTAAAAATTAACTAATCTTTAATTGAAAGCCAATTGAAACCTTTAATTGGTGCAAAAGAGTTTTTCAATATATTGCTCACCGCTGACTGTAACGTTCAGACTATCTTTATTTAAGAAAACATAGGGACCAGCAGCCCATAAAACACATCAGACGGAATTCTTCTGGATGAGTTTTTATCTCTCCGGGAATTTTGTTTATTGTAGCAGCCATTAACCAACAGTGTGGTTCAAAACTGTTAAATTTTCAAATGAATTTGTGGATCAATAGCGATGTTTCCTTTGCCTCATTAACCAAATGTATGGCGGAAACAATGATCATGAAAAATTCTTGATAAATTTGCTACACCAAACTAGCCTCTAAATAACCGTAAAATGTCAAATCAGCTGTCACATATAACACTCCTGTCAATTTAAAATTCTCCGTGTCAACCAAAAGAAAAAAAATCTTCCAACAAGGTGCTGCAAAAGCTTTTTGAAAACCGAATATTGTAGCACTAGTTGTGAAGCAGGTTCTGTTAGATTCGCGTGGTCTTCTGAAATAATCGCTCACGATAGTTTATGAATTTCATTGCCTCTTTATTATATTATAAACAGAATATTTTGAATGTTGAATTGGCTAACAATCTGTTATATTAAATTACCATGGACCCCACCCTTGTTTTTATAGAAAATTCATCTTTGTCGTTGAGGCCGCATATTCATCTTCGGGATGAAAACTCGTCCAATGCATCTCGAAAAGTTATTGTTTAGTGTGGATTATGTAGTTGGCGACGTCAACATCATCGTCTTTCAAAACGATTTTGGCCCGACTATCTTCGCAAACAAGCAGCGCCCTAGGTCGATAATTCGATATATAGTTTCAAAAATTGTATCGATACAAAGCTGGCATGAATTTCTTTTTCTAGCTGCTGATATGCCGGCAAGAATCATCCACAAACGACGAGCCCTAGGCGGAGCCTAAAGCCAGAATACCAGTGCAGCCGACAATCTGCCATCCTATAAATGTTTTTTCAGCCACTTATGCCACATTGGACATTCTGCACGAGCAATATGAGTGCATGGTCATCTCACATGGAGATGATGTGAACTGATCACCAAGATCATGCTATTCGAAGCAGTTAGATCTTCTCTTGTGTGGTTTTCTTAAGTCGCAGATCTAAGTGAATAAGCGCCAACCTACAGCGATCCTCAAAGCCAACATAACCCATGCTATCGGTCAGATTCAGGCGGATTTCTGTGACAGAAGCATGCAAAACTAAACATTTCGTAGGAGCGCCACCCAGTTAATCCGCGGCAGACATTTCCAAGATGACATATTCCTTACAAACCAGACATGGGGGAGTTCAATTATATTTCAATTACATTTCAGTTACATTAATTACAATTAAAATGACAGGTAATGAGTAACTGCATATTCTCAATTACACATTACAAGTAATGATAATTTAAATCAAGAACTAAAGTAATTACAACTACTTGTAATTTGTAATTGAACATTTTCAATTACACATTACATGTAATTGTAATTGAAAATTTCCAATCACAAGTAATTGAATTCAGGCAATAATCATTACTTGCAATTGAAAAAAAATTCATTTATATTTTTGAAAATTTTGAATTACATGTAACTATAATTGAGAAATTCAATTACATGTAATTATCATTGAAAAAATTCAATTATAATTACATGTAATTAGTAATTGGAATTTTTAAATTACATATCACAAGTAATCTTAATTGTAATTTATCAATTACAAATTAAATGTAATGTGTAATTGAAAAATTCCAATTACAATTACATGTAATTGACATTCCCCAAGTCTGTTACAAACGAATAAAAATTTTTCGATGATATTTCACATACACTTCGTTTTGTTTAAATTTATATAACTATAAGGAAGCGCCTGATGTCACCTGATGATATTCATTGTGTAGGTGATTTTTTTTTTGTTGTGGGTCAATAATTCGACTAGATTTCGACTTCTGTGTTTAGAAATGTTCGTGCAGGGAAATATTTGAGATGAGAACAATATGAAAAAGTAAACAGGTGAAGGCATGTGATTTTCGTCATTATCCTTCCATCCATGCGTTTTATTTTTAAAAATAATTTTAGTAGAATGTCCCTCTCCACAGTTTTATGAGGTCTTTGAAAAAGTCCAAAAAAGCCTAAAACGACCAAATAAACATATATTGATTTCCCTGCTTTAAAAGACACAGAACCAAAATACTACCCTATGACGTTCCCTCGACAATTGTATCTTCGCTCTGTAACGACCCGAGTGTCACTCGGACAAAGATTTTCAACAGCTGTACCAACCGAAAGTTCTTTTCCTCAGGAAAGAACTTCCGGCAACAGTAGGGCTGTTACAACAACAACAACCACTCTATGAGGTCGCAAATATATATTGTAGAAATTACAATATACTCACACATTGAAGGGTGTAAAAATGGCAATATACACAAATAGCTTTAGGGGAACTTTATCAAATATATGAAATCCTTATTGATTGTCCTCGTTTTTAGTTTTTGTATTGTTGGATGTTCACTGTGTGCTGTGTGCTGCGAATATTGAATATTTTTTGTTTTAATTATTTGCCTCTGAATGTATGTAATTACGATGACGAAGGTGACCTAAGGTCTTTGTTCAATAGACATATTTTTCCTTTCATGCCGTCCCCTCTATGCATGTTGTTTGTTTGTTTGTGTGTTTTTTATATTTATATTCCTCTTCAATGCAGTAAAACTTGTTGTCGCTATTTTTGGCATTAAATAAATGTTTTTAACATTTGTTTTTTCATATTTTCCATTTAATTTGTATGATGTCTTGTCGTCAGAGGATTTTTAATTTTATTGTTCACATGTTATTCGTACGTGTGTAAGAAAGTGCTAGAGTATATGGGTTTTAAAATTACGCCTGTATTAAAAGGTACAAGTGTATTTGTGTAGAAAAATTTAAGCTTATATGTGTATGAAGATTGTATCAATATTTATACTTCGTTAGCACTTTTTTTCCTCATTTTTTCTTTCATTGAAATGGTTTCATTTTAATTTGTTTATGTCTCACTTACCAAAGGGGATGATGACAGGTTGTGACAACAAATAAAAAGGTGCTTGTTTGCTTGTAATTTGAAACCTTTTTTGTAGCATTTAGAGCGTGTAAATAAATATAATATTTTAGTTCACTATTGCGTAAGCGAAGTTGTGAACACAATTTTCTAACCTTCAAGTTATTTTTGTCACTTGACTTCAGTAGATTATAAATTTAAATTAATTATTTTTTAAGTGGTTTTGAAAAATATCCATTTCTTCATGGTAAGTTGTATGTTGCATATGTATGTAGTATTTGCTATATAAGTGATATTTGTTGCCATTGACCAAGTTTTCTTTCTTTAAAAAAATTTTTATTTAATAAGCAGCTTTTTAAAGAAATGATTTATTTTGTCAAAAACACACCTTTTGTAAAAACTATAGTTTTTATAACAATTTTGGAAAAAAAAACTTAATCTCTTGACAAAACAATGTATTTTTGAACACAGGTTTTCTAGAAATTTGTTGTTTTCGCTTATAAATTAAAAAAGTTACTTTTTCAAAATGGTACTTTTTAAGAGAATAGTACTTTTTAATAAAATAGTACTTTTTAATAAAATAAAACTTTTTAATAAAATAGTACTTTTTAATAAAATATTACTTTTTAAAAAAATATTAAAATAACGCTTTTTTAAGACAGTAATTTTTAATAAAATAGTACTTTTTAGTAAAATAAAACTTTTTAATAAAATAGTACTTTTTAATAAAGTAACACTTTTTAGTGAAATCATACTTTTAAGTAAAATAGTACTTTTTAATAAATTAGTTCTTTTAAGTAAAATAGTACTTTTTAATAAAATAGCACTTTTTAATAAAATAACACTTTTTACTGAAATCATACTTTTAAGTAAAATAGTATTTTTTAATAAAATAATACTTTTTAGTAAAATAGTACTTTTTAATAAAATAGTATTTTTTAATAAAATATTACTTTTTAAAAAAATATTAAAATAACATTTTTTTAAGACAGTAATTTTTAATAAAATAGTACTTTTTTGTAAAATAAAACTTTTTAATAAAATAGTATTTTTGAATAAAATAATACATTTTTAGTAAAATAGTACTTTTTAATAAAATAGTACTTTTTAATAAAATAACACTTTTTAGTGAAATCATACTTTTTAGTAAAATATTACTTTTCAATAAATTAGTTCTTTTAAGTAAAATAGTACTTTTTAATAAAATAGCACTTTTTAATAAAATAGCACTTTTTAATAAAATAACACTTTTTAGTGAAATCATACTTTTAAGTAAAATAGCACTTTTTAATAAAATAATACTTTTTAGTAAAATAGTACTTTTTAATAAAAAAGTATGTTTTCATAAAATAACAGTTTTTAATAAAATGAATTCAATAGTACATTTTAATAAAAAAACACTTTTAGTAAAATAGTACTTTTTAATAAAATAGCACTTGGTAATAAAATTGTACTTTTTAATAAAATAAAACTTTTTAGTAAAATAGTACTTTTTAATAAAATAATACTTTCTAATAAAAGAACACATTTTAGTAAAATGTGTAGTTTTTAATAAAATAAATTTTTTTAGTAAAATAGTACTTTTTAATAAAATAACACTTTTTATTAAAATAGTACTTTTTAAAGAGAATAGTATTCTATACATAAAATAAAACTGTAACAAGACCAATGCTGTACATGAAATATGTTTTGAAATTTTTTTTGCTGGTGGAAATAGTAATCGAAATGGCATACTCAACAGCAATTTGAAATTTTTATGGCCGTCTGTTTGTGTTCGCATCACGTAAAAAGTACTAAATAAATGTTAATAAAATTTCTAAAGGAGGTACCTTAGTATCCTGCTTCCAATATAAAAAAAAAATTTTTGATTTCCAAAATGGAGAAAATATGGAGAAAAAAGTAGTGAAAGTACGCAATTTTACAGATGAAAAGGTACTGCAAACTTGACAGCACCTTTTATTTTATTTTTAGAACTCTACAATAATTTTATATAAAATTCAGAATTTTATATAAAATTTAGAATTTTATATAAAATTTAGAATTTTATATAAAATTTAGAATTTTATATAAAATTTAGAATTTTATATAAAGCCTTTGTTCCTAAGTAATTACCCTGGGATGGATATCTTTCTCTATATAAAAAAATAAAGAAACCTATCTGAAGCACTATTAAAGTAAGAGTCTTAAAATTTGATGTGTATTACATACTTTCAAAGAAAAATCGAAAAAAAATATTTTTAGTACGTCTACGAAGTGCCGGGAGCTAGTTTTTAATAAAAAAAGTACTTTTAGTAAAATCGTACTTTCTATATCAAATGTTATTTTGTTTAGACTTTTTCCAATTTGCACGTAAAGTTTTATGTTGGGTTGAAAAAATTGTAAATAAAATGGCTTCCTTTATTTGTTTTATTTTATATTGGTGTTTATTTTTTGTTTTGTACTAAGTTTTTAGTATTTACCAACTAGCCTTTTATGTAAATACTAGACAATATTTTGTTCGATTTTGCTTTGAAAGTTATCCACACCAAATTTTAAGAATCTTACATTTATAGTGCTTGAGATATGATTTATATATTTTTTTTATATAGAGGTACCCATCCCTGAATAAAACTCGAAAATTTAAATAAAATTCTAAAATTATTCTAGAGTTCTGTAAATAGTGTTGAAAATACCCTGCTTTTAAAAAATTTAATATGAATAAAATTTAGGCATCGTCAATCTGTATAATTTGTGGAAAAAATAAATCGTGAAAATTACGTAAAATCGTCTTGGCTTTGAATACGTTTATTCATTTTTGATCATTTAAAAATTGTTACGAAAATTAAAATTTTTATGAAGAGTATTTTTTATAGAATGGCACAAAGGTTATTTTGGTTATTTATTTTATTCAAAATACATACATATGTATATTCTACTACTAGAAACATAGCTTTTCTAAAAAAAACACTTATTCATTTTGAAAATATCAACTTTTAAAAATATTTTATTTTATGGCAAAATTCAAATCAAAAACCTTAAACCAATTTTATGTCGTTCAATTTATTTTTGGTTAATCATTCAGTTGAAATTTTTCACCAGCTTTTCGTGTAAAATATGCGGAATGATGATTATAAACATGATGATAATAAGCACTTGAACTTAATATTTTTTAAAAAAATAAGCCTGGTTATATGATATTTATACTAATGTATTTTGCAGTCTTATTAAGCAGATTTATACATTTTTTCTTGCGTAATTAAAAAATATAAAAAAACTTAAGCAAATTATGTTGGAAGGTAACTTTTGTTTTATAAAATAATTAGCCTGTAAATGTAGCATTAATAATATGTTTCCATATGTTTCAAGTAAAGAATTATTATTACATTTTTTTATACATAAATATTTGTACAAATATGATTCCGTTACCTAGTAAAGGATTAAATATAATAAATATGATATTTTTTAACATTAATGCTTCGTACTAAATTATATAAGTTAGCAATTATTTCCATTTGATACTTTATATTTTATAGCAACAGTCTTTAATCTTAGACCTACATTTAAATATAAACATGAAAAAAAAATATATTCATACACACATGTACATATGTGTATGTGTATGACTATTATTTATACGAAAATATGCATAAAATTTAACATTCATTTGCCACATGATTGAGACACCCACAAACGCACATAAGCACACACATACACCCACACGCCTACATACAGGATAAGAAAAGAAAACATAAAAACAAAAAAAAGAGAAATGAATTGAATTGAAAACATGACAAGCTTAACAATTGTCATTCATTAAGCTTTTATTTACAAAGTTACAAATATACACACCATAATCCCTGTAGTTCTGACGGAATACAAAAATACACTGAAACAAAAATTTATGTCAAGTTATTTTGGTTTAAAGCTGAAACCAAAATTCATTACTTATTTAGATTTTTTTTACAAATCTTCACTCTAGTAAGTCTTGCTAAAATACGAGTAACTTTTTAAACACGGATTTGAGCAATAATTAAAACTGGTAACCACGTATCATGAGTTGTTTTTTGATTATTTTGCTTTTGTCTGAAAGTTCTAACGCAATTAAGATTACAGGAAGGGGCTAATTTTTTCAAAAAATATTAAAAAAAAAATTTATAAAAATTTTTCAAAAAATTTTTAAAAAATTTTAAACAAATATTTTTAAAAAACAAACTTACAAAAAAAAAATTAAAAAACTTTAAAAAAAAATGTTTAAAAACATTTTTACTAAAAATTTGTAAAAAAAAATTTCAAATATTTTAGAAATTTTTCAAAAAAAATTTTAAAGAAATTTTTATAAAAAATTAAAAAAAAATTACAAAAAATTTTCAATAAAAATCTTACAAAAAATTTTCAATAAAAATTTTACAAAAAATTTTCAATAAAAATTTTACAAAAACATTTTGAATAATATTTTTTCTGTTTTTACAAAACAGTTTAAATAAAATTAAAAAAAAAAGTTTGATAAAATTTTTAAACAAAATTTTGAATACAACTTTTACATCTATAAAATTTTCAAAAACAATTTTCTATTAAATTTAAAAAAAAATAAAATTTTACAAAAACTATTTTAAAAAAAATATTTAAAAGAAAGTTCTCCAAAAAATTTTCTATAAAATATAATATATTTATATATAATATTTTCTATAAAATATATATATATATATATATATATATATATATATATATATATATATATATATATATATAATGTATAAAATTTTTACAAAAAAAATTTTACACAAAAAAAAATTTCTATAAAATTTACACAAAAAACTTTCAATAAATTAAAAAAAAAATATTTACATATGAAAAAAATTTATAAAATTTTTACAAAAGATTTTATGGAAAACTTTTACATATTAGGCATTTCAGTTGACCATATATATCGTAAACGAAATATTGCTGTTCTTTTCTTTAATGCGTTTGTCTCTTAAATTAAATCAATTTATTATCTACCTATGTCTGTAATAATAAAATTATTATGATGAAGGGTATGGAAGATTCGGCACGGTCGAATATAGCACTCTTACTTGTTTTACGAATCAAATTATTTTAATTATATTTTAAATTTTATATTTTATATTGTATATTTTATATTGTATATTTTATATTTATTCATATTTATTATTTTATATTTCAACGTATTAATGTGTTATTTCTGCATTTGTACTTCAATAATTAATTCTTGTGATAAAAAATGTTGTTTGAGACTGAAATTTTTTATGTTTTAACAAATTAAAAATAATAATAACTTATTTATGTATTTTAAAATCATATCTTTTTTTTTAGGCCCTCCCTCCAACTTAAGCTTTGCAAAGCAAATGTAGAGTTGCCACCTAAAGTTTAAAGTTGAAACAAACTTTCGATTCATGAAAAACATACTTTTAACAAAAATCAACCCACAAGGAAAATAAAAAAGGTAAGTGCCTTAATTGAAGTGTTTACTCTTTTTGATAAAATTTATTTATGAGCAAAATGGAAACTCATAACCCCAAGAAATACTCCCAATTTTTTTGAAATTTATGAATATCAGATTTTTTGCTTTAAAATATTTTTTTTTTTTTTTTGTCATAAACGGTTACAGAGACTGCTGCCCCATATACCCCGGAAGCATTAGAGTGAAGGTGTTAAAAGTCTGTAACATCAGATCATTTCGAAAGAAATAAGAACCGATGATACCATTAATTCACAATACGTTGGCATTATAGGTCCATATTTTTATTTGGTGAATAAATGATGCGAAATTTTTCAACAATTCGTTAAATAGCAAAAGACGATTCTGTCCACTGTAAAATGCACGAAATGAATTTTCAAACCATTTCATCATGATTCTCTTTTTTTTTGGAAAGTGTATATTTATTTAAAGGCCTTGAAATAACCCTAGCAGTTCCATACTTTGTAACAAAAATAACCATCAATAGTGGTTTTAACTGTGGGCGTTAAAAAGGTCCTGTTTGAATTTTCCCTTGAAATCATCATTATTATATATATAAAATGTTTCCTATTACTTACTTTTATTTTATATATTTTTTTTTATAAGACGATTACAAAAAGTAAATGTGAAGGTATTTTAGTGGGAATCTGTAAAAAACTTTAACAACATTTCAATATTGTCGTGTCGTCATAATAATATCAGCAGCAAAAGTAACAATGATTAACACCAGCGATTGTCAGCCATTTATTCTGTTGGCTGATTGTTCCATATGGAAATAAATGCGTTTTCTTTTTTCTTTTTTCCTTTATTGAACTTAGGAAAATTAAGTGAAGCGTGTGATATATTTTCCTTTGTGTCGGTTGGCTCGTTTGCTTTGGTGTTTTCTTTTTATCGATATTTGCATTTTACTTTCTGTGTTTTTTTCGCCATTTGAAAAGGAGTATTTTTTGTATTATTTCTCTTATTCTTTTTTTTACACACTATTCTCAGCCACGTTGCTGGTATGTCTGTTTGTGTTCGCATCACGTAAAAACTACTGGATGAATTTTAATAAAATTTTGTAAGAAGGTGCCTTGGTATCTCGGTTTAAATAAAGGATACTTTTTTCCATAAAAATATCTCAAAATATCTTATAACGAGTGATTTTTTAAGAGCTTGAGAATTTTTTTTTAAAAAAAAACGCATAAAATTTGCAAAATCTCATCGGTTCTTTATTTGAAACGTTAGATTGGTCCATGACATTTACTTTTTGAAGATAATTTCATTTAAATGTTGACCGCGGCTGCGTCTTAGGTGGTCCATTCGGAAAGTCCAATTTTGGGCAACTTTTTCGAGCATTTCGGCCGGAATAGCCCGAATTTCTTCGGAAATGTTGTCTTCCAAAGCTGGAATAGTTGCTGGCTTATTTCTGTAGACTTTAGACTTGACGTAGCCCCACAAAAAATAGTCTAAAGGCGTCAAATCGCATGATCTTGGTGGCCAACTTACCGGTCCATTTCTTGAGATGAATTGTTCTCCGAAGTTTTCCCTCAAAATGGCCATAGAATCGCGAGCTGTGTGGCAGGTAGCGCCATCTTGTTGAAACCACATGTCAACCAAGTTCAGTTGTTCCATTTTTGGCAACAAAAAGTTTGTTAGCATCGAACGATAGCGATCGCCATTCACCGTAACGTTGCGTCCAACAGCATCTTTGAAAAAATACGGTCCAATGATTCCACCAGCGTACAAACCACACCAAACAGTGCATTTTTCGGGATGCATGGGCAGTTCTTGAACGGCTTCTGGTTGCTCTTCACTCCAAATGCGGCAATTTTGCTTATTTACGTAGCCATTCAACCAGAAATGAGCCTCATCGCTGAACAAAATTTGTCACATTTGAACATTTCGAACCGAACACTGATTTTGGTAATAAAATTCAATGATTTGCAAGCGTTGCTCGTTAGTAAGTCTATTCATGATGAAATGTCAAAGCATACTGAGCATCTTTCTCTTTGGCACCATGTCTGAAATCTCACGTGATCTGTCAAAAACTAATGCATGAAAATCCTAACCTCAAAAAAATCACCCATTATAAAAACTACTGGATAGATTTTAATAAAATTTTATGGTTCAAATAGAGGATACTTTTTTCCCGTAAAATATCTCATTTCCAAAAGAAAAAGGACTGAAAGTATGCAAACTAACTGATTCAATGGGAAATTTGAAACACTATTTGCAATAAAATTTTAGGTACCCAGGGATGGGTACCTTTATATAAAGTAAATCCATAAATTATATCTGAAGAACTATAAAAGTAAGAGTAAGAGTCTTCTTTCAAACCACAATCGAATCAAATATTGTAAGGACGCTGACGAAGTGGCTGGCACAGCTATTCTATACATATCATAAAACACTAACTCATTTCCTGTCTGTCTGTCTGTCTGTCTGTCTGTCTCTCTGTATTTCAGTCTACGTTCGCAAAAACTACTGGATGGATTTTAACAAAATTTAGTATCCTGAGAAAAAACATTAAAAGTATGTCGATATTTTTACCGATTTAAAGGTACTGCATACTTTAAGGCACCTTTTATTTTTGAAAACAGTCTATTTAAGCAATGTTTCGAAATAGATGGCGCTGTTCCAAAATAATAAGTAACTCATTTCCTGTATGTACGGAGCTTTACAATAACTTTTAGAATTTTATATAAATTTTTTTAATTTTATCCAGAGATGATATGATATGTTTCTTCAAGGACATATTTCTTATTTACATTTAAAACAAAAATCTATTCTTAGACGAATTTTGCAAAAACATCGTTTTAAAAAGCTTCTTTGGTAAAATTTATTTTAAAAGATATGATATTAAGATTGTTAATTTTCATATTTAAAGCATATTTAAGGTACTTTTTCAAAAGGCTATTTTTTAAATATTTTTAAAAAAGTATGTTTTTGATGAAAAAATTATAAATAAGTCTTTCTTAAAGTTATTATTTTTAAATGCTACTTTTTCATTTATTTTATTTTATTCCATTTCATTTATTAATCACTTATAAACCTGTTTGGCCCAATAATATGTAAAATAATTCTAAGAATTTTTCCAAGTTTTATTTTAAAAGATACTATTTAAAAAATGTACCTTTAATTTCTTAAAAGACAATATTTTAATAAAAAAATTTTTCAAAAAGTACTATATAAAAAGATACTTTTTAAGACAATTTTTAAATGGTATTTTTAAAAAGGTGCTTTTAAAACGCACTTTTTTTAAAAGAACTTCTTAAAAGGTATTTGTTTTAAAAGTACTTATTCGTCATATTTTTAAAGGTACGTTTTCTGAAAGTTTATTTTTTAAGGTACTATTTTACAAGAACTCTTTTTAAGGTTACCTTTATCTTTAAAATTTATTTTTTCAATTTCTTCCAAGACCTTTTAAAAAACTAGCTTTTCAAAGATATTTTTAAAAGTATTTCTCTAAACTATATATTTAATGCACTTTTTATAAACACTGTTTAAAAAAGTGTTTTAAATAATTCTTTTTAATACTTCCTTTTAGGACATAATGTTTTTTTAATGTACTTTTTAAGCTACTATTTCTAAAAATAAATTTTTTACAGCATATTTATTAAAAGCACTGTTTTAAACGGCTAGTTTTCTTAAAAGGTTTTTCTTAAAAGTACACTCCTAAAGTACTATTTAGGTAGGCACTTTTTTAAATCTACTTCTCTTAAATAACATTTTTCGATCCATTTTTAACGGTATTTTAGTTTAGTTTAGTTTTTAAGATAAGTTTTATTAAAGTACTTTTTTAAAACGTATTTTACAGTCAGGATATTGTTTAAGGGATTATTTTAAAAAGGTACTTTCTTAAGAGAAACTTTTCTAAAATGTACTTTGATAAAAAAAAAAAATATTTATAATTGTTACTTTCTTTTATTGGCCACTTTTTAAAAAAATATTTTTTTGAAAGTTACTTTTTCAATGCATGAAAATCTACGAGGTACTTTTCGGACAGGTTCATTTAAAAGGAATTATTAGTTTTAAAGAAATTTCTATTAAAGCAAATTTATTCGAAAAACTTACTTAAGTAAAAAACACTTTTCTTCAAACAGTCTTTAATATAATTAATTTTTGAAGATACTTTCTAAATGGTTCTTTTGCAAAAAAGTATTTTTTTTTAGTAAAACATATATAAAAAATACTTATTCAAAGGTACTTTTGGAAATATTGCTATGGTTTTTAGTAACCACTTTTTGAATTAAGTTCCTTTAAGGTACCCTTTGGTAATGATACTTTCTTTTTTGTCCCTTTTGTTTAAAAACTAACACATTTGTACTCAAGAGGTATTTTGTTAACAGCATATTACTGCTTAAAGAACATTTGCTTAAAAGCAATGAATATAACCACTTTAAACGTATATTAAAAGATCATTAAAATGAATTTTATATAAATCATACAATAAGGCTTTTTTTAGTTCATACTTCCAGAATCCGATTAAGTTTTTCTTTGGATACTAGATTACCCATCATCTACGTCTAACAAGGGATTAATTACTCCAGTTTTCTTTATTCTTCTTTTTAGCTTTTTATCTCGCGGTTTTATTTTTTTACGCTCAAGGCCATTATAAATATTCATATTTGTTGTGCCATTTTTCGCCTTTTTTCCTTAGTGATTAAGTGTATGTCAGCAAGCAAAATGACAGCTGACAGTTATTTGAAATACGCGTGGCTCTTTGAATAACAGAAAATCTTCTTTTCTGTGTTCCCGCACTTCTTTTTCTTTCGACTTGCGTGCGTGTTTATCAACAACAGTTTACTGCAAATTGTATAGATTTAATGTTAATACTATTGCCATTGCTACTGCCACTGCCACTGCTACTGCAGTTGAAAGTTTGATAAGGAATATTCTTGGCATAAGATGGAAATTTATTTTCAAATATGCTTTATGCTTATGTCATGTCATATTACTGGTATTTTGGTCTGGCATGCTCGCATTATTTTTCTCTTGTACTTATTTGTAAGCAGCTTGAAGAACTAATTGTGTGTGCATTTGTATGTGTATGTCCTGCAAATTATTTTTTTTTTTCTTTAGTAAAATAATTTTGTGCTGGAATATTTGTGATAACATGTTATGTATATGTTATTATAGTTTAGATTAATTTAAGTACAAAAATTTGTTTATACTATTCGCTTAGAACTGATGTTGACTTTAAGGATTATTGGATGATAATAAATGTTAAAAAACTTATTGTTGATGAAAGTCCATTTTAAAATATACAGAGACATGTTAAAAATTAATTCTTTAACAAGATTAAATAAAAAGGTAGGGTAAAAGTTTTTGTTTTAAACTCGTTATTGTAAAAAAGTACTTTTATTCAGAAAATTTAAAAAAGTCCACTGACGATCTGGGTAAGCACCAGTGAAATAGCTATATGCTATATGGATATGCTTTCCAATAGTAATCTGTTTGGATTACTATATGATAATAAATTTAAAAAAAGGAATTATGCGTAATGAGAAATAAATAATATTGTAAAAAAGTACTTTTAAAAATATTTATTAAATAAAATAATTTAAAAAAATAATAAAAATTATTAAAAAATTTTAAAAATTATTTAAATTATATGAAATTTATAGTCAAGTTTAAGTTCGTTTTATTCTCTCTAGGAAAGAATAATTTAAATTACAAATTAGGTGATAATATTAAAGAAAAATTGGGAAAATTAAACCAGCAGGAGCGGAATGCACATTTTCTAGCCAGCCACGTCCGTCATCAGCACTCTTGTATCTAATCTACTTAGGGTAGTGTATAGTTGTAAGCATCATCTATTTAACCAACCAAACCCAAATAAAGGAATACGAGAAAATTTATTATTATTTAAATTATTTAGAAAATTCCAAAATTTAAAATAATTAATTTTAAACATTCTTCCAAGTTTCTTTAAATAATAATGCACTTATTCAAAAATTTATTTTTTTACAAAAAGGTACTTTTCCAAAATTTCTTCCAAAAACTTAAATTTATTTTAAGAAAAGTGCTTTTTCATGGGGAACCTTTTTCCCCATGTACTTTATTATTTTATTATTTTCCAGAGAGTAATTTTTTTATATAGTTTTTTTTCAAATAGATGACTTTCAAATGTACAGGTTTTTGAAAACGGCACTTCTTCCGTACCTTTTTTTTTTGTTTTGTTAAAGGTAATTTTTCAGAATTATAACTTTTTTCTTAAATAAACTGTTCTTAAAGCTCTTTTTTTGCCGATACCTTTTTCAAATAGTTTACTTTTTCGAAATGTTCTTTAAAAAATGTAGTGCTTTAAAAAAATAGTATTTTTTATTACTACTCTTTTTAAAATTTTTTTTTAAGATTTTTATAAAAAGGTATTTTTTAAGTATTTTTTCCTCTAAAGTTTTTTTAAAAACCCTTTCAATAATGTATTTTTCGTGAAGACAGTTATTTAAGAGATTTGTTAAAGGTCCTTTTTGAAAAAAATCCCTATTAAAGATAATTTTTCTAAAAGCCAATTTTTAAATAAAAGTTTATTAAGAATATACAATTTACAAAGATGCTTTTTTAAGAATTTCCTTTCTTTGAAAAAGGTGTTTTTTTAAGTTTTTTCATACGGTAATTAATAAGAGTTGTTTTTTTAAAAGGTACTTTTTTAAAGCCACTTTTTAATAAGATAATTTTTTTTTTTCTCCAAAAAATCCATGTTTAAAAATCTACTTGCTTTAAAAGTTTATTTACATACTATTTTCAGAGAGTACCTTGTAAAAAAGGCCTTTTGAAAAAGGTATTCTTTAAAGTAACTTTTTTTTAAAAAGTACTTTTTAAAATATATTTTTTCCTTTTTTAATATTTATTTTTCCAAAAAGAAAATTTATTTAAACGAATATTTTTTTTCTAAAAGGTAGTTTTTTAAAGAGTACTTTTTAAAGGTATTTTTTAAAGGTTTTGTTTTTTTTTTTTTCAAAAAGTCCTTTTTAAAATATATATATTTTTTTTAATACTATTTTTTTCCAAAAAGAAATTTTTTTTAAACGAATATTTTTTTCAGAATTTAGTTTTTTAAAGGGTACTTTTTTTACGGTACTTTTTTAAAGGTTTTTTTAAGGTTTTTTTAAGGTTTTTTTTGTAGTTTTTTTAAGAAGTGTTTTTTTTTAGTTTTACTATATTCAAAGGAGTAGTTTCTTAAGTGGAAAAGATATATTTTCAGAACTGTTTATAAAAAAGTACATTTTTAATAAGGTAAATTTTTCAAACAGCTTTTATTTACTAAAATGTTTTGTCTTAAGAGCACCCAAAGTACATTTATATAGGTATATCAGGGTGAATTCAAAATAAAAAAAGAAATCTATTTTAGCGCGACTGTGTTCAAATATTTAACTAAAATATTGAGGAAAACAAAACGAACATGAGGCGTGTTCTCTAACTTTTCCATATCAAATTGTAAAAAGTGTTTAAAATATTTTAATAACAATGTGATTCCACAAAATAAAAATACAAATCAAATACAAATTATATTCAATTGGCTATTTGGCGGTAAGTAATTCATATTTTGTCATTATTTTTAAACAGCACCATCTGTTGCGCAACCGTCTTTAAAATATCCCACTTTCAAAAATAAAAGGTGCCTCCTTAAAGGTTTTTTTCATATTTTATCATTATGTATTTTAAAACACCTCCATCTGTTGCGAAACCATGTTTAAAATATCCCATTTTTAAACCGGAAATAGCAGTACCATCCAGTAGTTTTTACGTGATGCGAACACAAAAGAAAAGCAGACAGACATACGGAAATAAGTTACTATTTTATTATATGTATATATAATATTATATTATATTATAAATTATAAGTTTTCTTTAAGTACACGAACACACTTAAATACAAAGTTTGACTTTTGCAGGTAAAAGCATACAAACAGCTGTTTAGTCAGTAATTTTACCATGAAAGCACCTTCTTTTTAAAAAGTAATATTTAAAAAAAAAGTAACTTTCTTTCAAAAGAGTGCTATTCGAAAAAAGTTAGTACTTTTTTGTGACAGGGCTAATTTAATAGGCAATTTTATTTTTAATGGATTCGTTTTGAAATAGAAATTTATTTTTTTATAAAAAGTTATTTTTCTCTAAAAAAATCAATTTTTATTTTTCTATAAAAAAAAATAAATTTTAAAAAGATCTTGCCAATATTGCTTTATTTAACTTAAAAGATTATTTTTCTAAAGTACCTTTTTACTACTTTTTTACTACTAAAATAATAAATTTGTTTTTAGATAAGATTTTTGAATTGATATGTTCTTTTTGTTTAATTCTTAGTTTTCCAAAGGATTCCTGATATTCTCATTTTAATTGTTTTATATGAATATCGTTAATTGATCTGCATTACACTTGTTTACATAATAGTAGTCATAAGTCTACTTTTATTCACTTAAAATCTTAAATTTTTGAAAACGTTTAAATTAGCGATTTGAATAATAAAAAGGCCGTAAAATTAACTTCCTCATCCCTTTAATGTTTGTTATTATAAAAATCATAAATATTTGTATCTTTGTATAAACAACTTGTCACATTCCTCTCAATAATAACACATTAAAAATTTTCGTTGCTACAATGACTTTTCAAGTAAAAAAATCAATATTTACGAGATTCGCTTAAACAGTTGAATAAATCGAAATCCTCACACCCCTCCATTATTTCTCGACAGATGGTTATGTTGTCAATAGTTGTTCAAAAAATACAAATAAAACTTAATGAATTTGTTGTTTTATTTATAAAACAAATTTAATTGTTTTCTAGACGATTATTTATTCACAAACACTTTAAATTGCAGAAGTGGAAAAAGAGTAAAACACTGTTTAGGGGATTATTAAAAACAAAAAAACAAATAACGATAATAATAAATGTATAAACATTTAATTAAGTTAATTAATTATTAAAGTACATATTTGTCTATAAATAGAGAGAGTATTTCTATTACAATTAAGGATAAAACCGGAAAAGAGAAAAACAAAGCAACCAACAGCACATTTCTACTGAAGTGTATGCTTTTGGGAATACATTCACACAAACACACATACATACAAACATACTAATCCATACATCAAAATGTATGTTGATGATTGTTTTATAGGAAGGCGTTTTCTTGTCTCAAAGGGGTTTTTTTATTTATGTATTTGTCTCTACTCGTATATACCCACTAAACCAAAGCTTTCGATTTTTTCTAATGTCAGACTTGTGGTAAGGAATTCGTTAAGACATTTCGGTGGTTTGTTGGCAATCAGACTTGTCGTCCCGAATTCGGTAAGACATTTCGCTTGTTTGTCTGAACAAATAAAAAAAGTATATAAAATTGAGATCTTAGGTTCATTTTCGTAGTTGATTGTTTCCTTGAATTTTGAACGGTTTGCTACCTATGGACCTGAACAGGGGAAAAAAGGTAAAAAAATTGAATTTTTTAAAGTTTTTTGCGATTTTGACCTTGAAGATGAAGTTTTTTTTGATTTTATATGTTAACAATTTTTGTTCTTTATGACAAGAGCTACAACTTTGCCTCAGAGAGTATATCAAAATTTCAAACGGTTTGCAAAATATGAGCTTGACATCGAGGCCCCACATCTTTGAGGGCCCATAAAAAAAAACCTGGAGGACTTTGGGCAAAACTGGGAGACAGGGATCTTTTTTTTGGTCTTTAATGACGTAGTGGTGTCCGTATATGGTTATTTTGCCATGACTTAAAAAATTACACAGTGTGTAATAGTAAATACGAAAAAAATTTATAAATACATCCAGGATTGACAATAGAAATTCAATTGATTACGGTAAAGTATTGCCTTGAATATCAAATCATTAACTATTCGTAATATTCACTTAAATTTCAGAGAAAGAAGTTCTAGCTTATACTGAGGTACTGAGGTAGCTATATGTCGATACGATTTCGTACCTACATTTCGTAACGATTTCGTAACTACATATCGTTGCGAATTCGTAACTATATATCGTAACGATTTCGTAACTACATATCGTTACGAAGTCGTGTCAACCCTTTCATATAAAAATCGTAACGATTTCGGTAATATTTCGATTCCGAAATCGGAAGATTTTTTCGAACAGTTGTTACGAATTCTTTACGAAATCGGAACATTTGGTTTGGTGGGTAAATATAAATACAATGTGTAGGTGTAGGTGTAGTTGTTTGAGTAACAAAAAATGTCTATATTTGACATTGTGACATTATGACCATTAGAACACTTGAGGCTTAAATACAAGTCATTAGATTATCGGAATATCTGAATATCTGGATATCTTTATATCAACGATAATGAAGGCTCTGACAGAAAGCAGCAACGTTGATAATGATGGTGATTGCGATGGTGACGACAATGAACGTATTTTATTTACATATATTGCGTAGGGCTTAAATTAACATAAAGGGGGAGTATTTCTATTGAATTTTTTCTATTTGAATTTTTTGCACGTCTCTGTCATAATTCGTGGGTTAACTTGATGAAAGCATAAAAATAAATAAACAACTGAGGCATTTTTCCATTTCAATAACATAAAGACAGGCGCAAAACAAAAACGATAATCGATAATAAAAATATTGCGTTATCCCTCTTCAAACTTCTTTTTGAAAGTTTTTCAGGAATACTTATTTTAAGAATATGATTGAAGTAATTTTGAATCCCTTGCATTTATATATGTGCATGTATGTATATGTGCCTATACAAGTAACCATTGGTAGAACTAGACAAGCATTCCATAAGGCATACTTAAGCCTTCTTTTGCTAGGACCTTCATTTTCTGTGTCGTCCAAAGAAGGCCTTGCCTCTTCCATCTAAAAGATCTAGTACACATTCGAGATTTTAACAGAAAAACATATTTTCGCCAATTAAAGGTTTTAATTGGTTTCAGATTAAAATTTAATTATATAGTTAATTGGTTCAATTATTTATTTATTAAGGAATATTTGTTGTGTTTTAAACAAATATATATTTGAATCTATTAAAAAATGTATGGGAACCTTAATTGAAAACGAATTAAAAACTTTATTTGGTGCAAAAAGCTTTTCTGTGTTCTATTTTTATATCCCTCATTTGTACCCACTGCTTTTCAATGCACCATATTAAATCCTCTTTTTGAGTAATGGCTCCTATTACTTCTGTCGAAACGTGCATCTAAAAACAACATGTGAATCGATATAATAGTAATTGACATACAATTATTCTTGTAAAATGGCCCACAGTGCATGTTATCCCGCTATTTGTCGTCTGTTTGAACAAACAAAAATGAGCAAATAAGACATTTTTGATCAAACAACGACAAAAGAATTTGAAGCAAATATTTGCCTAATGTGACTGTACCTTTAGATTTTTCTAAATACTTTCAAAAAGATTACTTTTATTTTTATATAAGTCAGTCTTTAAGAAGCGTTCTACATTTCACAAATCCATTATACTTATGTGTATGTGTGTGACACACTTAAACTGACCCTTTAGTTTTATTTCATTTTTTTTTTAAGTGATACTAGCACACGAGTTAATACCAACAACATCTTTATATGCGTTGGGGTGTTGTCAAAGCGCTAATAAAAGAAAAAAAACGTCAGATGTTCTTTTAACTTCACCCCAGCATAAATACCATATAGCAATTGATGTGTGCGGTTTTAACCATTTCTGTGTGGGTTCCCCTTTAGAAAATACCCTAACATTGTATTCAATGAATAAATTATAGAATATATGAGGCGTGTTCAGAAAGTAGTGGAAGTTAAAATATTTATTTTAAAAATCTTACTTTATTTTCCTTTATATAAAATTCTAAATCTATACATATAATAAACCGGTAACTTGTTTTCTGTCTGTCTGCGTTCGCTAGTTTTATATACAATTCTTAATCTTATATTAAATTCTAAAATTATTTTATAGTTTAAAATAGTTTTTAAAATATCCCGCTGACAAAAATATAAGTTGCTGTCAAGTTTGCAATATCTTTAAATCGGTAGAAATTTGTATTTTCACTATTTTTTCTCTATTTTCTTATGGAAATGAGATAATTTTACGAAAACAAAGTAGACTATATTTGGACCAAGATACTAAAGTACCTCCTCACAAAACTTTTGTTTAATTTAAGCAGTAGTTTTTACGTGATGGGAACACAAACCGACAGATAAGAATTCGAAAAATTGCTGTTCTGCTCCAGCAACAAAATATTCCAAAAATGTTTAATTTACAGAAATGGTTTTTTTATATTGATTTGATGTTCGTCTACGATTCAGTTTATTTTGATGACTGTTTTTTACAACAATTATCTTAACACACCTCGTTTGTATGCTTAAGCGCTTAGGCATACCCAGCAGTTCTTGTACTAGTTTCACGAATTTTTTAATATATAAACTTACAGTGCCTTTTGCACTAAACTTCCAAATGGAACATCTATGATATTTGTTCCTTGTTTATCTTGATCATTTTCTAGGGAAACTAATTATTATGCAACAAGCAAAAGGACAAAAATCTGTAATCACATAAAATTAATAAAAAAAACGATTTTTTTATTTAAAAATTAAATTTTTTATATAAAAGACCAAAAGCGATATTTGTTCTTTGTTCATCTTGACTAATGAAGATAAGAGTGATATAGAGAGTTAATATTATCAGTAACATTGAAAGGCCTTGTTTTGTTTCATAGTGAACTTTTTTGTAAAAATTTTATAGAAATTTTTTTTGTAAAATTTTATTGAAATTTTTTTCCAAATTTGTTTATGAAACTTTTATTGAATTTTTTTTTTAATTTTAACAAAATTTTTTTGTAAAAATTTTAATGAAATTTTTTTGTACAAATTTTAATGAAATTTTTTTGTACAAATTTTATCGAAATTTTTTTGTAAAAATTTTATCGAAACTTTTATTGAATTTTTTTTATAAAAATTTTATCATAATTTTGTTGTAAAAATTTTATCGAACTTTTTTTCGAAATTTTTTTGTACAAATTTTATCGAAATTTTTTTTTTTGTAAAAATTTTATCGCAATTTTTTTCAAGTTGTACAAATTTTATCGAATTTTGTTTGTTAAAATTTTATCGAAAATTTTCCTTCTATATAGGGCCTTAAGTCAATAAAAGCAGAAAATCAAACAAAAATCGGCCCTCGCAAGGTGTTTTTGATCCCCCGACATCTGCAAAAAAAATAAAAACAACTTGAAAAAATATAGGTGGACGTAGTTTTGTGGCCGCAGACTTAAACGGAATGGTTTGATATTGCTGAATTGTAGTAGCGAAATTTTCGAAACTATGCCTGGCGGATTGCTGGGCTTAAATTTTCCGTATCTCATCTGGTGCCTTAGTAAAGTTGATTTTAACTTAAACACAGACGGAAAGACGGACATCGCTTAATCAACATCTCTATGTATAAGGATCATGAATACATATACTTTAAGGGGTCGGAAATTAATATCACCCTTTCCATAAGTAGTAAAGGTGGAATGGGTATCCTCATAGGCACATGAGCAAGTGATCATACTTAAACTCAAATTAGCTCACTGAACACATGCCTACTCATACGATATCATTAGTGAGCAAGTCTCTGTTGGTATCATAAATGCAATGAGGTGACCGAGTAAAACGAACGTTTTATACTAGTGGGCGCAGTGTTTACTCGTCTCATGTTCGAAACACTCAGTGTGAAGAACTTTTGAAAAAGGATTAGTGCGTTTTGTTTGCTCTAGGGGTTTTTGTATTTCTTAAGAAATGAAGAGACTTTAAAATGAACGTAAGTAATGTTGTTAAAATTTTTTTTGTGTTTTTTGCTTATACACTCGAACTGTGTTCAAGTTTCACTCAAAACATGAAACCGCTTGAACTCGCCCAAGTCCGTTGTTATTATGTACAACATTTACTCATACTTATTAAAACTTGCCTATGGAAACTCTGCAAGCTCATTGTAGTTAGCTCGTTGGTATTCACTGTTTATTGTAATGCACTCGTCGTTATTCGTGTAAATTCAATGAAATATCATAATGAGCGTCTAATGAGCTTCGATTTTAATGCTCTTGCAGTATGTAAATTTATTAAGCAAAAGTCTCGGTCATGTCTGCTATTGGAACTGCTGGGTAATACATATGTGTTTTATGTGTTAGTATTCTGTTGCGAATGTGTGGTTAGATGATGATGACGATTACACTTTATTGCAAAAAAGAAAAAAAGTGTCATTTGTCATTGTTTGCTCCTTCAAATGACGTCTACTATTCGGTCAATTTAAAAATAACATTTACGAATACAACTACTGCAACATTTTTATTTAAACACTAGTATTACCAAACAGGAGCGTACTATTATATATTTTATTTTACGATTGTACAAATTAAACCATATTTTCTAATTATTTTAATTTTTCTTCAAAATTAATTTTATTTTTCACATAGAAAATTAAAGAAGAAATTTTAAAAGCAAAAAAAACTGTTGTCGTACCTTTCGGTGAAGATCATTGTCACTGGGTGGTTTTTGAATACGATTGGCGAGTATTGTATCAGGTCATGTGATAAGTAACGAAGCCAACCAGGGAACGCTAGGTCAAATAAAACCTTAATTTTTGGGAGGATAAAATAACTAAGGCTTGGGAAAATATATTTATTTAAAATTGTTTTAAACTAAATGAGAATTATAAAAAGCCTGATTCAAATTATTACTATTTTAACAAACAAACTATCATTGTTAATCCTCTATTCATTATTAAATTGCCTCAACGACCCTGTATATTCTACATGTTGCTAACGGCGGCTTCTAGTGGCAGATAATAAACTTTTGTTCAATTGCTTCAGTGAAGCGTTTATAAAATATATAAAAAAAATGTCACAAAAAACTATATAGAGAAACAAAGGAAAATGTTAAAGTTAAAAAACTGCGTTTACAGCCACGTTCCAATGCAACCACATGACAACAACAACAATTTCAAACTAAAATGCCTGAGTATTTAAGTTGTTCTTTTATTGTTTTAATGCAATTGCATTCGCATCTGCATGTCTGTCTCGTTTTAAATGATGGACGGAGTTTTGTTTGGACTTTTATTGAAAAAAATTAAATAAATACATTTAAGAAGAAGAAAAAAAACATGGTGAAAATAAAACAATTCGTTGTTTGACTGATAAAATGTTGTCACGCTGACAATAAAAACGGAAAAGGAAATGGCGAAGGCAACCAACTAACCCACACACACACATACATACATAAAGCTTTTAAACGCGTTGGACAACAATGAAGAAATTTATATGCAAAACATAGCAGCTCGTTGTTGCTCAGTGTGAAAAGAGATAGAAAAAAACAAAATATAAAGCAAATGAAAACTTTAAAAGTTTATCAAAGAAAAACTTAACGTTAATAAACTGCAAATATATACTTTTAATAAAGTCTGGAATGTGCAAGATGCGTTTCCAAGTAAACAGGACTTTCGACAAAGCATTATGCGATTATGCATAAAAATATTTGTTTTTCTCAAAATAATTTAAAGTACCATGACATTTTGTATCTTAAAAGCAGAGCAATTTTATAAAAATGATAGTTAACATAACTCTTTAGTGTCTAAATGAGCAATACGAGGCACAAAAAATAATGCTTGAAGTAAAAGCCACTCGATTCTAAATTGCTGTGACCAAGTTTTTGACCATCTATCATTTCGATTATTTCGCCGAAGTCTATCTAAGTTTTTCCTGTAATATAATTAATAATAATAATTATAGTCTTAATATTCTATTCAAAGTCTTGACGCATTGTAATCGTAGTTTACTCATACTGCATTCATTGCCGAATCCAAATCATAGTCATAATCTATCATATTCTAGTCATAGTCAAAGCACCCTTTAGTCACATTTTGTTTCCTTTAAACTCAAACTCATGTATAGTCCTTACCATACCATAACTCTATTGAAGATGACAGCCCCATTTGCCATTTGCATTCATTCAGTAAAAATCCGAGCCTTTTGGAGATTTTTGCCAAAAAACAAAACAGAAATTTTATGAGCTTGTATTGTACAGGACCGAAAAGAGTTAATTTTAAAGCTTGTAATTTTATTTAAAACAGACCACAAATAAATAATTGAATCAATTAATTATTTAATTAAATTTTAATCTGAAGCTAAATAAAACCTTTAATTGGTGTAAATATTTTTTTTTTCGTGGACGCATTACAGACAAAATTTGTATATAGCTAAAGAGGGCGTGTGAAATCAATTCTTCGCCCAGGAAAAATTTGGGAAAATTCAAATTCCACAAGCTTTCTATCCTCCTTCACATAAACAAATTTCTTAGTACTGGTCGCCAAAAAAATGTTAAGTCATAAATAGTAGCGGCATTGTCTTGTCAATGCCTCGTTCTGTCATATTTTTTGGTCATAACCTTCTCATAGCCTTGTTTCAGTTCCGTCATACTTGGTAATAAAAAACCATACATATACAGCTTAACAATAGTCTGGTCATAGTCTGGTCATAGTCTTGTCATATTCTTTTCGTGACTTGGTCACAGTAAAGCTATAACTTTGTTGTAGCCTGGTAGTATAATAATTGTAATCTTGTTACAAGTTACTTAAAGTCAAGTCATATCAAGTCAAGTCGCGATCAGTCATATCCTAGTTAATTTGGATATAATCGACTCATAGTATTGCTATTTTCTATAATGGAGTAGTCACACTCTAGTCATAGGCTAGCTAAGATACTGTCCAGCTTTTGACTAGTCATAGAGCAGTAATAGCCAAGCCATAGTTTAGTCTCCGCTCAGTCATGTAATCGCTATAATAAATAAATAGTCATTATCTGGCAATAGTCAGGTCATGATCTGTTCATGTTGTTGTCTTACGTCATAAACAACTTTACTCTTAGCATATCTGAAGTAAAATGATATGGTCTTGTCATTATTTGTTAACAGCCTTTTTTATATTCTAGATTTATCACATTTAAGTTCTAGTTCAGTAATTGCTTACTTTTAATATTGTCATAATTTGCTGATAACCTCTCGTCTTTATAAGGCCTGTATTAAACTATTCTATTCGTAGTCATAGTCATAATCTTGAGCAGCAAAATATATAGTTCAGTTATAACCTGGTAGTAGCCTAATCATAACCTAACTTAAATCCAGTCATTGCCTGGCTATTGTCATTACCTCGCCATAGTTTTGTCATAATTTGTTTTTAACTTGTGCTATTTTAGTCATAGTCTTATAGACATCATATTTTAAGATAGTCTAGTCATAGTTTGGTGATAATTAATTGGAATATTGTTGAAGCATAATTTAGTTTTTACCTACAACCAACAGAATTATGGTGTAATTAAATATATTCTATTCACAGTTCGGTCATAACCTGGTTAAAATATGTTTATAGTCAAGCTATAGTTCATTGATATTTAAGTCTTGCCTCCCAGCGATAGTCTATTTATATACATACTTGTGATGCTTTACTATTTGTAAAAATAAAGTTTATTTATTGTCTATTTACAACGTTCATAGTCTAGTCACAGTGTAGATAGTCTAGACATATCATAAATAGCCTTGGCACAGTGTAGATCTATTCATAGAGTGGATAGTCTAGCCACAGTCTAGATAGTCTAGATAGTCTAAAATGGTCGAGTCACAGCATACGTAGGCAAGTCACAGCTGAGGTAGTCTAGTCACAGCATAGATAGTCCAGCCACAGCCTTAATAGTCTTTTCACAGCCTAGATAGTCTAGTCACATCATAGATAGTCCAGCCACAGCCTTAATAGTCTTGTCATAGCATAGGTAGTCTAGTCACAGCGTTAATAGTCTTGTCATAGCATAGATAGTCCAGTCACAGTCTAGATAGTCTAGTTACAGTATAGATAATCCATCCACAGCCTTAATAGTCTTATTCATAGAAAAGATAGTCTAATCACAGCCTTGATAGTTTAGTCACACCATACGTAGTCCAGTCACAGCCTAGATAGTCTAGTCACAGCGTAGATATTGAAGTCATATCCCATGTAGTCTAGTCACATCCTAGATAGTCTAGTTACAGTGTAGATAGTCCAGCCACAGCCTTAATAGTCTTGTCATATCATAGATAGTCTAATCACAGCCTAAATAGTCTAGTCACATCTTATATAGTCTGATCAGAGACTAGTCAAATACTGGAGAGTCTATTCACAGCCTAGATAGTATTGTCAACTCATAGTTGAATTAAAGTTTATGTTTGACAAAATATTGAAATACTTGTCTATTAAGAATTGTGTTTCATTATTTTGGTCTGTCTGTTTATTTCATATTTGCATTCCATCTGTTTTTTTTTTTGTTTTCATTTCGAGTGTAATCCTCTTGAACAACTTTTATTTTACATTGTCCCAAAGTTAAACGCATAACTTTTTTTCATAACATTATGTAGATTAATCTTCTTGACATTTCGATTCAATTTTCAAATCCTGAGCTAAAAAGATACCGACTGGTTAAATAAGAAAACAATTTCTATTTTTTAACCAACTACACGTGAGACTTATGTGAACTTAAGTAAGGGAGAACATAAAGTTTTCAAATACCAGCAGTGATTTTTTCTAATAAAAATGCAATAGTAGTTGTATTTGAAGTAAAAGGTTTTTTTTTTATTAATAAAGAATGAAATCAACTGAAGTACTTTTGTTTCTATTGCTGCTTCTGTTGCAATCAGTTGAAAGATAAGAAAAGAAATGTAAAATTTGTTATCAATAATGTGTCTTTTAGTAATGAAAAAGAGCTTAAATGTCAAGTTTTTCTTATCAGAGCAGTTGTACTTTTTACAACAAAGAAGGAAGAAGATTAAAAGTTCAATAAAACGATATCACTGCCGCAACTAAATTTAATTAAATAATAGCTTTTCCTCCAACAAGTAAATTTATTAAAAAACACATGATTTTGCTTTGAAAGTAATTCACATTAAATTTTAAAACTCTTACGTATTTACTTTTTTTTAAAGGTACCCATCCCTGGATAAAATTCTAATATTTATATAAAATTCTAAAAGTTAGTGTAAAATATTTTAATAACAATGTAATTCTACAAAGTAAAAATACAAATCAAATTCAAATTTTATTTAATTGGCTTTTTGGCAGTAAGTAATTCTTATTTCGTCATTATGTATTATTTTAAAACAGCGCCATCTGTTGCGCAACTGTGTTTTAAATATTTCGCTTTTAAAAATAAACGATGCCTTAAAGTATGCAGCACCTTTAAATCCGTATAAAAAATCGGGGTACTTTCACTGCTATTTCTCCACGTTCTCTGGGATATAAAATATTTTTGCCGAAAAGCAGTATCCTATATTGGAACCAGGATACTTCGGTACCTTCTCAGAAAATTTTTTTAAAATCCATCTACTAGTTTTTACGTGATGCGAACACATACAGACAGACAGGAAATGAGTTACTGTTTTATTATATGTATAGATGTTATGGGTAATTAGCATAATATTAAATAATAATATAAATAAAGTTTTTAATTTAACTCTGATCCAAAATACAACTTTATGATAAATTTAAAATATAAAATCGTTAATGGTAAATTTAGTACAAAGAATTACTAAGGAGATCCTGTTTGATTTTATCAAAAATTCGATTTGTAAAATTCCCAGTAATGGTGAAATGCTTAGACCTCTAGCAAGAGAAAAATGCCAGAAATGAGACAGAAGGTCGCGAAATGCCAGTCAACAGTCTAAAATCACTACAATCGAGAGATTAATGGCTTGTAGTGTTAGCCCGAGACTCATCGAAAGTAAGATAATCAAATATTACCATTGAGAAGATAAATGAGGATCGAAAAGGACCCTATAAAGTTGAAGGCTTGCTTCGATATTCTCATACATATGACATCTATGTTTAACATACATCTGTCTGCACAAGGCCCTATAGTGTAGCCAGTCGCGTCATCTTCTTCCAGCCACAGCCTGCAAGTATTATAAGCTTCGATTCTTGGTTAAATCACAGCGAAGTTTTCTTGACCTTGTAAAGCAACTTGCTCGACTACGTGTCGAGGGGCTATAGCCTCAAAAGTGTCTTAAGAGGTCTAAATAATGAACAACAATCTTTATTTTAAGTTTTAATGAGCTGGCAAAAATAGATCTTTAACTTGACCGAAGACATTATTCAACACATTTATTTTCATCACTTCATATATGTATATCGGGTGGTTTAATTTTAATAGACAATGTGGTATGTAAACCATACCTAAACGTCAAGAGCGTTGCTCGAATGCGCGACAAATTTAATGGCCGCATTATCTCACGGGGTGGCGATGTCAATTGGCCGCCAAGATTATGTTATTTGACACCGTTGGACTTATTTCTTTGGGGTTACTTGAAAGAATAGGTGTACGTTGATAAGTCAGCAACAATTCAAGAGCTTAACGATGAGATACTTCGGCACATTAACGGCATAGAACCTCAATTATCCCTCAGTGTCATTGATAATTTGGAGCATCGGATGGAGGTCGAGTTCGCGGCGGCCATTTGGCCGATATTTTGTTCCATACATAATTGAACCATACCAATATTATCAAAATAAAAAGAAATGACAAGAGTTTTCTAAATAAATTGTGTGATAATCAACATCGGCCCCTAAAATTTAACCACCCTTTATATTTTATAGCAATTCCCGGTGCGCTTCGTTGCACCCATCCACAAAAAATACAATAAACACCAACCTCTAACTCGAAAACGCACGCTATTCTCACATCAAAAATATTTTAGTTTATATACAAGGTACGACGCCTACTGTTCTCAACCAATCTGTTTTTTGCTTGACTATACATATTAACACGATAAGAATTTTTAACTTTTTATGGGAGGTACCACTATCCTAATCCTGAGAGTTACTTGTGCAAAGTGTCAAGACTCTAGCTATTGTAGTTCTTCAGGTACACGATAATAATTTTTCACTTTATATGGGAGCTACCAAGCCCACTGTCTTATTTTGTTCTGTAATTTAGTATATTATACGCATTTGCACAGGGGTTACTCATGAGTTTCAAGGCGCTATCTATTGTAGTTCGCCAGGAACACGATAAAAATGTTTCACTTTGTATGGGAGGTACCACGCCTACTATTCCAATTCAGTCCGCGTTTAGCGAAACTATGAACGTTAATATGATGGTTACTTGTGCAAAATTCCAAGGCGCTACCTATTGCAGTTCTCTAGATACGGGACAATAATTGTTCACTTTATATGGGAAGTACCACGCCCACTGTTCCAATTAATTTTTTATTTTGGTAGACTATGCACATTGGCATACGCGTTACTCGTGCAAAGACTCAAGGCTCTGTCTATTGTAGTTCGCCAGGAACACGATAATAATTTTTCACTTTGTATGGGAGGTACCACGCCCACTAGCCAATCCAGTCTATCTTTTTCCAAACTATGCATGTCAATATAGAGGTTGCTGTTGCAAAATTTCATGGCGATACCTATTACCGTTACCAAGATATACGATGGTAATTATTTACTTTGTATGGGAGGTACCACGCCCACTATTCCAATTAAATCTGTATTACGCTATTTTATTATTTCCGTTAATATAGAGGTTACGCGTGAGAAATTTCAAGATGCTACCTATTACTGCCTCCAAGATATACGATGATTAATATTTACTTTGTATGGGAGGTGCCACGCCCACGACGAATATCAAAAAAATAAGTACCCTATTTTACCATCCGTATGTCCAATAACGAACTGTGAAAATTTTAGAAAGATCGGTTCACTGGTGTAGGCAGCTATAGCTTTCCGACAAACAAACATACAAACAAACACATTTTGTGCTTTATATATATATATAGATTTATATACATATATACTATATTATTTATATTTATATATTATATATTTTTCCAGCACTATTACACGCAAGACCTTTTAAATACAAACACCTTTTGGAAATTTTCTTTTCCATTAATTTTGAACAACAACAACAACAACTTTATACTAAAACAAAAAAGTATGATAACACTCTGTCATCAGTGTAATCTGTCACGGTTATAACTTTGTGTCTGATGACAGTCGTTATGGGGGAAAACAAATATTTTGCTAATAATATGAAATGTAATTCCCTTCAAATAACAAATCCTACATCATCACAAGAATAACAATGATTGTGTCTAACAATATCCACTAGTAATCATCTCAAGGCATTATTACTTGTCAAAACTTTAGCCATGATTTTTGAAAAGTGACAGCATGTTATTCGTTGAACGATAATCCAATAGACGAAAAAGAGCAATTATAAAGCAATTATAGTTTTACATAAGTTTACTGACAATACTTTTCACAACCTCTATTAAATTATAAATATTTGCTAAATATGAAGTTCTATTCGTAAATACATGGAAAATTTAATTGGTAAATTGTATAACAAAGTTTAATTTTTGATAACCAAAACGTTTCTGCAACAAAACATTTCTACAACAAACCTTTGATGAAAATTTTGTGAAAGCTTCACAGGTTTCCTTGAATTATAAATCTTTTTGCTAAGAATATATCGCTATCAGACTATTACCATATAAAGCTCCTGGCTTATCAACAGAGAGTCTGTAACAGGAATCGAAACTGCAACCCTTCAGACTGACTAGCAATAAGTCTGATAAGATGATAAGATTTTCTATAGAATATAACTAGACTTTGTGCTAGAATATGATAAAAAAAAACAACTAGACTATTAGTAGACAATAAAACGATTGGTAGAAAATTAATAAGACTATGGGTAGATAATTATGAGGCCATTGCTAAATTGTAAGAAGTCTATGATTGAATTATGACGGTTACAACCATGACTATGATAAAATTGTGAAGAGACTATCCCTAAACTATGAGTAAACTATATCAATACTACGATTAGATTGTGGCAAGATGATAACTAAGGCTACAGCTAAATTGTCGCTAGACCTTGATGAGCGTATTGATACATTACGAATAGATTATGACTATAAGGAGACTATAAGTAGACTAAACTATGATAAGACTATTACTACATTAGAAACAGGCTCTACTATGGCTGGACTATGACTAGACTACGACTAGACTACGACTAGACTACGACTAGACTACGACTAGACTATGACTAGACTATGACTAGACTATGACTAGACTATGACTAGACTATGACTAGACTATGACTAGACTATGACTAGACTATGACTAGACTATGACTAGACTATGACTAGACTATGACTAGACTATGCCTAGACTATGACTAGACTATGACTAGACTATGACTAGACTATGACTAGACTATGACTAGACTATGACTAGACTATGACTAGACTATGACTAGACTATGATTAGACTATGACTAGACTATGACTAGACTATGATTAGACTATGACTAGACTATGACTAGACTATGACTAGACTATGACTAGACTATGACTAGACTATGACTAGACTATGACTAGACTATGACTAGACTATGATTAGACTATGACTAGACTATGATTAGACTATGACTAGACTATGACTAGACTATGACTAGACTATGACTAGACTATGACTAGACTATGACTAGACTATGACTAGACTATGACTAGACTATGACTAGACTATGACTAGACTATGACTAGACTATGACTAGACTATGACTAGACTATGACTAGACTATGACTAGACTATGACTAGACTATGACTAGACTATGACTAGACTATGACTAGACTATGACTAGACTATGACTAGACTATGACTAGACTATGACTAGACTATGACTAGACTATGACTAGACTATGACTAGACTATGACTAGACTATGACTAGACTATGACTAGACTATGACTAGACTATGACTAGACTATGACTAGACTATGACTAGACTATGATTAGACTATGACTAGACTATGACTAGACTATGATTAGACTATGACTAGACTATGATTAGACTATGACTAGACTATGACTAGACTATGATTAGACTATGACTAGACTATGACTAGACTATGACTATACTATGACTACACTATGACTAGACTATGACTAGACTATGACTACACTATGACTGGACTATGTCTTGACTATGACTAGACTATCACCAAGCTATGACTAATAATAAAAAAAACTAGACTATGACTAGTTTATGACGACTTTGCCTAGACTATGACTAGTCTATGACTAGACTTTGAGTAGACTATGACTAGGCTACGACTAGTCTATGACTAGGCTATGCCTAGACTTTGACTATCCTATGACTAGACTATGACTTAACTATGACTAGACTGTGACTAGACTATGAATAGACTATGACTAGACTATGACTAGATTATGACTAGTCTATGACTAGACTAAGACTAGACTATGTCTTGACTATGATTAGACTATTACTAAGCTATGACTAATAATAAAAAAAGTAGACTATGACTAGTTTATGACTGGACTATGACTAGACTATGACTAGTCTATGACTAGACTATGAGTAGACTATGACTAGACTATGACTAGACTATGACTGGACTATGACTAGATTATGACTATGACTAGACTATGACTGGACTATGACTAGACTATGACTAGACTATGGTTAGACTATATCTAGACTATGACTAATTATGTCCACGCTATGATTTGAATATGAGTAGAGTAGACTGTGATGTGATTTTATCAAGATCAAAAGTACAATACACATAGTCTATGCCCCTTTTTTAGTAGATAGAGGGCGATCAGCCTGCGTCAAGGCGTTAGATAATAAGACTGTGAATATGATTAGATTATGGATACAAATATATATAGACCATACCTAAGCTATTATATGTATATGCTATAACTATATTATTACAAGAATAAAGTTAGATCAATAAACTATGGCAATGGCTATAAAACCGTATCGGCTTTATCGACTTAATCGAAGCGATAAGAAAAATGTCACGTTAGCCGTAATAATAATAATAATAAGTTTGAGGAACAAATTTTTGACAAAACAATTAAAAATATAAAATTGAGATCCAAAATTACCTAGAAAAATAATTTATTGACAAAAAAGTTTTTCACAAATGGGTAAAAATGGTTAAAACAATAACAGTTCTTTTGTTAGGTTCCTGTTCATTTCGGTTTAGCTCTCAGTTGTATTGTTGATAATTTCCTACTCACAAAAACATCCTTCTAAATATTTGTGTTATACTTAATCCTCAGCCTGTCATAATTGATTAGTGTTTACAGTTGTTAATTTTGTGTATTTCAAATTTATTTTGTCACAAAAATTTCACAACCATAAATCCAGAGATGATGACTTCATAAAGCTTAATATTTTAATATTTATTACTTCCATTTACCAGTACAATAAAATTAATATACAGACCCATGACATCCGTATGACGATGTGTCGGTGTTGGTGTCTTTGTATGTATTATGTCAAATTAAAATTTGTCATTTGTTTCATTACCGTTGAAATTTTTTGGTTATTATATTTTAGTTGTTTTTTCCCCTCTGTTTTTGTCATTTATTTTACTCGGTCATCAATTATTTTTGATTAATGATGTGTCCTCTTTATCATGTTTTTTTTTTCCTAATTTTTAGCCAACAAAATAATAATTTGCAACGAATATAAATGATGAAATAGAATTTAAAAAATAATGAAGTCAACAAATGTTTAAAACGTTTTAGATTTGAAAAATGTTGGACAGACATTTTTGGACAAAATGACAAAACAGAAACTAGAAATCAAAAAACATTAAAAATAGTGGGTTTCTTAGGGTGAACGTGTACCAAAGAAGGTGCTTATGTCATAGCCGCCATGTCGGCTACATGGCTACAGTTGTTGGTAGCCCCTTGATTTATTTTGTCCGTTGTTAACCACTAACTAACCTACTATTCATAGCTTTATGGCATTTTATTGCCTTTACTTTTTGGCATATGATTAATTTTCAACAATAAATTTAAAGTTTATCCTAAAGTTAATAATAGGTTTTTGTTTTTTTTTTTTTTCTTTTTTTAATTGCAGCCAAAATGTCAGCCACAATTACACAAAAATGGGAGAAATTGTCACCAAAGGAGTTTTTACAATTGCAGGAATTGGCATCATGTAAGTGAAAAAAAAAATATTTTATTAAGGATTTTTTTTTATATATTTTTTTCTGGTAAATAATCTAAAAGGCAGCTTATAGATTATAATGTTTATTTTTTATAACCCTGAAAAATGTGCTTTATCTATATACAGCTGTGGACACACATGCCTTCTATTATTTTACTTTAATGTCACTTGATGTCTTCAGCCTCGTATAACTTTTATTGGCCACAGTGTTAAAACACACGAACACACTGTTTTACAATTGTCAACCATTTATATCGCTCGGAAGGGTGAATTTTTCTGGAAAGTTTTGACAGACCAGTTCAAAATGTTTCTTTTATAGCTACACTTTTTTTTTAAAGACAACACTACCTGCGAAGCTTTTTGCTTGTTAGCAAAAAACCGGAATCGAACTTACAACTCCTACACGGATAATTATGATTAGCGCGCTAACAATCTGTCTAGTGAGACACTCTTGCAGAAGCGATTTTTTACAGGAAAAACTATATTTGAAACAAGATGCTAAGCTTCCTGCCTTCCCACAAAATATCATTAAAATTGCATTTACTAATGCGTGATGCGTACACAAACAGACAGGTGGATATGGACAGAGAGATTACTGTACCAGCAACAAAATTTGGCGAGACAATATTATATCTATTCATTTTGTAAAATATACTTGAATGCTTCTTTAAGAATTGTTTCTTATATAAAACTGCTCATGTTATAATCCCTCATAAATTATCTATAGGTCTTAAGTCCCGTCTTTGAGTTGGTAACTCAAAAACCCTTGTTTTTTTCTAAAACTAGTACTTAATTGACCTATTCGGGTCGTTGTCTTGCTGAGTCATCCTCGCTACTGGTAAAACATTCACACAATTTATATTCAAATTATTCTGCATGATTTTTGCCATTTATTTATACAATGGGACCAACGTCCTAAAAGGTTATACATCCGTCACACCATTACAGATGAGCCACCGTGCTTTTCGGTCCTTTTGGTAAATTTTACTAATCATCGCTATGTTACCATGAATGTTATTTTTGTTTAGTTGTCTTCTTTGTGGTCCTAGCTGATATTTTTACATATTTTTTCAATCCCACGCTCGATCTACTTTGAGTGGATGTAGAAAATATGTCTATTTCTCTTACTTCGCAAGGACCATACGGCTGCATTACGGTTTCGGCAAACAATATTGGTTTAAGATGAGTAGCTAATTCGGCCAAAGCATCTGATCCCGGAGGTGACGTTGCCAACTATTGGAGGCAATTAATAGTGGATTGAATCACTTCATCTTTAGGCTTATACCGCCAACTGCGGTCGCCAGCATCTTCTATCGGTAGAATAAACTACATACAGATGAGATTATTATTTGGGTTGAATAGGCTGTATAGTCACTAGCTTTACTACCCCTGACTTGACCATAAATCTGTCTTCGGCAAGGATGGTTTTTTGAGGTTTTTTCTTATACGGGAAATTCCGAAGCAGACCACTTAGTTCCTGGTTCCTTGGTTCCTCAATGATTTCTGGTATCCGACTGGAAATTTACGAATACCTTACTTTTATTGAGTCCCATGCTGGCACTAGCCTTTTACTCTCGACTGTAGTGATTTCAGACTGGCGACTGATACATGTCGATATTCTTCCTCATTACAGAGGCTATAGTAATTGCTAACATTTGCTTAAGGCTAAGTCTCCACAGCATCTCCATATAATATGTGTCTGCCCGTGATGTTAGCCTTTTTCCAGGCACGGTCTGCATTAACCATTTGTAGGCGCCCAGATTATATACTCATTGCTAAAAACAAAACCAGACCAAAGCAAACGTTCGTTTCGATTTGTTTATTTGTACCCTGAATTAAAAATAATTTAAAAACATTTAAAGTATTCAACCATTTAAGAATCCCTTTCTATAACTAAAACGTATGTTTAAGCTCAAGTCTTAAGTATCTCTCAATTATTAAGGTCAAGTTTATCTTTTTTGTTATACCGTTTTAAGCTTTTTCCTTTTTCTTTCTTTATTATTTTAATGGGTTTAAATTCCTTTCTTTGCTCTGCTTTCATTTTGCAGAAATAATTCACAAACATAAATTCCACAAGAATTAAAGATAAAAAAAATTTGTTCCATTTTTTATTAAGCATTTTTAATTACAAAAAAATACAAAAACAATCCTTCAGTATTTTCCAAGGAGCTTTGTGGTCTTTAAGCGCAATAACAAGAAAGAGTTCTAAAATAACTTGTAAATTTATTAACTTTAAATATTAGTTGGCGCCTTGCCTTTATGGCAAATGTTAATGGTGATATACGTTTTTTTTTTTTTTTTGACTTCGTATATTGTTAATTAACTGTTTCCTAAGTGACCTTTAGATTGAGTTAGATTTCAAATTATTATTTTCAAAAATTAACAAAAGTTAGTTAAGTGTTTGTTTCTTTACAATTAGTAAAATTGGTTTAACAATAATTTTAATTTTTTTATGGTTACTTTTTTGTTTAAAATTTACGCAAGTTTTTATTCAAATAATTATTTTTTAATTTTTTCTTTTATTTGTTTTCTATTGTAGATTCTACACGCAAACTTCAAGAGGTTTTACAAGAGTTTTGTTCACCCCATGGCTCAACAAAACTGAATCCAGATGGTGTAAGTATTATAACAATTTGCTTAAACTTATCACTAGAGAGTTTAAATCCATTAAAAGCCGTTTTTAGTTTCAGAGAAAAATTTTATTTTTCGAAAAGTAGGTTTCGGTTTCGGTTTCAGCTTCAGTTTCGGTTTTGCTTTTTTTGAACCACGTAACCGGTTTTATGTATACTTTTATGTAAAAAATAAAACAGTTTAAGTTGACTTTTATGTAGTTTTATTAATCAAAACATGTATTAATGTTCAATCAAAGTCACATTTTATGACAAACAATTTTTTACCCTAAAACACATCGTCTTTTTTTATCTTTCAAATTGCAAAAAAAAATTTAAATAATTCAATTTAAAAATTTTATTTGCAGTTTGTAAGCTATAATCATCCTTATTCTATTTGGAGTCGACGACTTGTCCGTCACTTTTAAGTCGACATCACTTTGTAACGACGTCGCCATCAATTCAATTTTTGGTGTTCCCTAATAGCCTACTGACGACGGCTTTTTTGTAGAAAAATCTTTAAAAACAATTAAATATCTTGGAAGGATTTAACGTGGTTAATAAAATCTGCTTCCAATTTTTTCTGTCAAGATTTTTTTAAGAGACTCGGCCAATCATAGTGCCTTAAACAAGTTTCCGTGTATTTGATTACAACTCAAGAACGCTTCATCCAATTTAGACTTAAAATTATTTACATAAAATTTTTTTTGTATCTGGAACAGTCGTTAAATTATTTGGAAATTATTTTCGGAAAAAAAATTTTTTCATGCAAAAGTAAAAAAAAAAATTTGAAAATTTATAAACAATTTAAGAACGCAAAAATTAAAAGTTGTTGCCATTGTTTTTAAATATGGATATATTACAAATAAAATAAGCTATATTACGGTAAAATCAATAAACAAATCATGATTTTATTCACAATAAAGTAAAGGCATCTGAGTTTACCCTAAATTTCAAGTCTCGCTAGACCTGTAGTTAAACTTTTGTTAATTTTTATAATCTCCATTTCTTCAACTAAATTTATCTAAATATAAAATTTATGTAAATCTTCTCCGTTTTAAATTTTGTGGCATTTCATTAAATAAATAAAAACGTCGTCGACACAACAGAATTTCGACATCACATTTTCTCACAAAATATCAAATAAAAATAAACAGTCATCGATAAATGTTGATGTCGACAAAGGGAATACCAATTTAAACCCGTCGACACAAAACGTCATTATATTGTGTCGACGACGCCAAATAAAATACTATTATAAAACAAAAGTCGTACAATGTTGGAGTACCTGTCAGTACCCATAAAACTCAATTTAATTAAAGTTAATTAATAAAAGCTCATATTTGGGTATTGTAATATCGTACGTGATGTACGGCTGCAGATCATAAGAAGGGGGAAGCAGCAATCAAAAATTTAAATAGCCTGGCAGTTCAATGCAACTCAATTTTTTTCTTAAGTCCAAAAGAGTTGTATTGAGGAATTAAATATGTTTTTAATTATAAAACTGATTTTTCATATAAAAGGTGGAAGAAGGCCACTACGTGTAGGTAGGCACAAATGGTGCTCAAAGAGCTCAAGTGGACAGGAAGGCCAGTAAGGTGTTAAGATATAATAGAAGTACCTTGCGCTGGATAACTGCGTTGGTAACAGGTCACAGAAGCTTTTAAGTATCATTTAGCCAGAATAAAAATCGCAGAAGATGATACTTGGAGACTGTGCCTGGAAGAGGCTGAGACGGACGATCACATTGTGTGTGAATGTCCAGCACTGGCTAGTATTAGACTTAGAACCACGGAAAGAAACTTTTTAAATGTGGCGGCCATGATGCCTCAAAAAAAAAAGATTTTCATATAAAAAAACTTTTTATGAAAAATATAGGTCGTCACGGGTTTTCGTCCTTTTCTCGATTAGACGCTTATTTAAGAACATACAGCAAAATTAAGATTTTCATATAAAAAAATAGACTTTTTATGGAGAAGATACAGCAAAAATATTACTTTCATATAAAACAATAAATTATTTATGAAAAATATAGGTGATAACGGATTTTTGTCCTTTTTGCTAGCAAATTACTAGAGAATTCGTGATGAGAAAGAAGGCCGACAGTTACCAGTCGACAGTCTAAAATCACTAAAATCAAGATTAAAGGCTGGTTGTAGCACGTGACTCAATGAAAGTAAGGTTACCGTAAATTACATTTCGGTTGCCTATAATCACAGAGGATAGGAGGGCATCTAAAATAGGCCCAATCGATATTTCCCCTACATTAATATATTGTTAGATAAATGAAGCACAGATATTTTCCAGTTCAACACAAACCCTTTTTTGCCACGTTGCTGTGTTACAATACGCTAAATTCTTATTAAAAAAATATTTGCTAAAAATACCATAAAGACGGTTACTATAGATGCTAAAAATTTCGTGGGTTAAAATGCTCCTTTAAACAACAAATATACAAAAGCTGTCTCAATCGATTAACAGCATTGCCATAGAAACTCGTTTAATCTTTAATACTTTCATAATAAATTCGCTGTAAGTGAATTTATTATGAAATATAATTTCGAATAAATAACACAATTTAGTTTTCATTACATTTTGTTTTACATATTATTATTGTATAAAATTCCAATCAAAAATATCTTCTTAATCTCCTGAATGATAATTACGCATTCAACTAAATATTGAATACAATTGAAAATATTCTATTATGTTGGCTATTCAAGTGCTTGTTAAACAATATCTAAATTTAATTTAATAATAAATAGAAGGCAGGCTGGCGGGCAAGCAAGTCAGGCAAATAATTTGCAGAAGAGAGAATATAATAGTATCCAGGCATTTAGTAACAATGCTCCAATAAATAAATTCTATATATTATTGGTTTATTTACTTGCAAGAATGAACACAATCTAATTTTTTGGTCTATTTTTCTCAGTTTCCTATTACTCAGGACGTATGAGTGTTAAATATTTTGCCAAATAATTAATATTAATCATACGTACAAGTGTTTCATTGCCATGATGATTTATGGTTGAATAATAACACAACACACAAAAATTATTGTATCTTTACAATACAGTAGCCATATAATTTTTAAATGTGAAAAATTTATTTATAGAATATTTACATGCGAAGGTATGTATAGACAGGTAAAAATTCAACACACGTTTTCTTCATATTCCTAAATTTAAATTTTATAAATAATAAAGTTATCTTGTATTAATTCTATTAAAAGGTGGCCAAAAACTTTTAAAATTTATTGTATCAGTTTGCAATGCAAAGAAAATATGGACTTACAAAATTCAGTACAAACGTTTTTGGAGGCTCTGTAACTTTAAAAATGATAAATCTAACGCCTTCTTAATCGTCCTGTGATTGAGAGCTACCTCTATACTGGATATAGGCTGTCAATAAGTCTTCTCCGGATGCTTACAAATGACGAGGTCAGTCTAACGATTTTTGCGCATCAGACTTTATATATTAATATTATAAACTTCAAGAATGAACCAGAGATATTCGTTGCTGATTGTCATGTGCCATGACATTCATATCACTCATTAAAAACATCGTTTAGCGAAGTCAATTTTATAGTATATTCTGTGCTTCGCCAGTGGCAATAGACATTCAGGCGTGCCGATAATACACAAAAAATCTAAAAACCTCTATTTTTATTTAACTTTGTGGATTTTAGAACTTATATTGTCTTGTTGAATTCTAATATCGTGAAGCCAATGTTTCTGGCGTATATAAGGACAATAATCTCCGTAGCTTGCAGGTGCCTGAAACAGCTAAGATAGGCATCTACGATGTCTCACCAGTGACCAAACGACTGGTAGGTACCACGGGAATCATTCGTTCGCGTCCCCATATCTCTAACATAACACGAGGTAAAATAATACATACACTTCATAGTTTTATTATATAAGTAGGCGGAATATCGAAGCAGACCACTTCCTTAATGAGTTCCTTTTCGACCCCCTTTCGTGCTCAATGATTATAAACAACCGTCATGTATTTTACGGCAACCTTACTTTCGTTGAGTCGCCTGCTATAACTAGCCTTTAATCTTGACTTTAGTGATTTCAGACTGTTGACTTTTCGTCAGCAAAACTCTACTAATGGCTAGCATTTGTCCAGGGCTTCGGTCCCCCATGGCATCGACATTTAACGAGTTTCGGACGCTCGTGGCTCTAAGTCTTTTGCTGGCTAGTGCTGGACATTCACGCAGAATATGATTGCACATCTCAGTATCTTCCAGGCATAGTCTGCAAGTATCATCTTCTTCGATTCACATCTTGGCTAGATGATACTTAAAGTTATCCAGCTTAAGATATTTCTATTATATCTTAACACCTTACTGGCCTTCCTGCCAAGGGGCTCTTCGAGCACCTTTCAAGACTGTCTACATTTAGTAGCCTCCCTCCACTTTTTCAGGTTTAGTGAGTTCCCATTTCAACATTTGGTTCTGATCAACAGAAATTCGGAGCACATCCTCTTTTTGCAAGTTGGTCTGCAAAATTGCAGCTACTTTTTTATAGTCATTAATAACATACTCCCACCAGCAAAGCCATAAAAATATATTTTCACTTACATATCGCTGAATTATGAACTTAATAAATACGTATTCTTCTTCTCCCCCTCTCTCTCTCTCTCTCACTCTTTTTATATAAATATTCATATAAATATTTGCAAGATATGAATAAATTTATTGTAAATTATATGAATTACCCACATGACCAAAGACTGTAAAATAACATTTCCATTATAATTTCAACTCTAACCGTACATATATTTTGATATGGCTATGTGTGTTTTCTACGTATGTGTATGTTCTTTTGTTAAACTTTTATCAAACTTTTATCTTCTTTTCTTTTCATTTCAAATACAAGTAGCAAGTCCTTTAAAGAATTAAAGATATAGAATGAAAAAGTTCTGTTCATAAATATGTGCTGCCATTTCAATGGCTACAAAAATTTACAATAAAGAAACTGAAACTAACCACCATCACCTATAAAAATGTCAGCAAGAAGTTATTAAAAATAATTTATAGTAAAAAATATACTAAATAACTAAACAATGAGGTTAAAAAATACAGGGGGAAGGAAGTAGGGGCTCAAAATGTTACCAACTATAAAATGCTGAGAAAATTATGTAATTTATGATTTTTTAAAGATTTCCTTAGTATGTCATTACATTTTAAAAGGTTCACTATGGCCGCCACCTTTAGTGAGGACAATGGCATCGAGTCGAAGATCGATCTAAAAACCAAGACAATTACATATTTTGTTGTTGATTTTTCAATATAGTCCAATATAGTCCATAATCTATATTGAAAAATCTATTGGGTTTGATTGCCGGAAATATGGGTTCCAATGTTGGGTAGAATTGAAACTGGAAAGAGTGTTCTTCTAAAATATGTACATGAAGTTTATGGACTAGACTTGCTACTCATTTTGATATCAGTACTTTCAACAGCCGAAACATGGAACAAGATCTGAGCATGTGGCTCCTTTTCACTTATGTTTTACCCGCATATTTTAAAGTAAAATTACTAGTCGGAAGTGCCAGTGCTAAAACTATTATCGAACTATGGTCAGGTGCGATTTTCTCTACCTACTTTTAGCTTTATTTTTATTTGTGGAACGTCAACTGCTAAAACTAAAGTCTAGTGCTCTACTCCAAATGTAAGTTAGGGTAGGTTGCACAGCTCGCCGGTTCAAAACTGACTAACTTGGATTTTTGTGGTGCCCGAAGATCCTTATAGTCCCGTTAGGTCTTCACTAGTTCTGGTGCAAAACCATCCCGATAAATGGATAAATAAGTTCATCCGAATAATAATATCGCATCCCAATAGGTCTGAAAAGAACCAAAGAACGACGCCCTGTCAGTAGAGAAAGCTTGACAATGATAGAGGAGATACTTTACCGTCTCTTACTCCTCCTCATCCTGATAACTTCGGCAAAAGTCATTATATAGGAGATTTAATCTCCTGGCGTAGACAACAATGTAGCAGTGCCGTGCCATCACAGCCACTAGTTTGCTCATCTGTCATATCAGCAGGCTTGCAGTCTTCTAGGAGTTACACTAAGGACATAGAAGTCTCTAGATCGTATAGGTTAGACTATCTGTAGTAGTTCTTGCTAAAAATTATCTCTACATAGTTTAGCGGAACGCCTACTATATGATCTATCTCCTGATACCTACGATAGATTTCAGATCCGCAATTATATTCCCGGGCAACCCTGTGTGCTGTGGTACCTAAAAGAGTTCGAGGTTGTTATGTCTCGCCATATTATCTGGAGATGTCCGGCATATACCAAAAACTTCTTCACGATCCTCACATATGCATAGTACTCTTCTCACGCATTATTCTAAACTTTTAACTTTAAACCACTCCGCTTCTTTCCAGGTTAAACTGTCCATGTCGTTGGTTTTTCTATAGTCCACATGTGGACATTTTTCGCTTTGTAACTATTTGTACACATAAAATAGTATTTGCATCAATCATAGGTTTTATTTGGTTTCAGATTAAAGTTTAATTAAATAATTAATTGATTTAATTATTTATTTAGTTAGGAATTTTTGTTTAAAATATATAATTGTTTCAATAAAAAAATTAATTGAACTTTAATTTAAAACTAATTAAAACCTATAATTGGTGCTTACAATGTCATTGTGTTTAGTCATTAGTTGATAACCAACAATGAAACAATAAACACCTGAAAGACTTGAAACAATTATCACTCCTTATTTAACCGATTTCCGGGCCGAATGGTTTACAAAACCATAATTTGGAGCCAGATACTTTAGGATCAATATTTCCAGTTTTGTAAATGAGAATAAATGTGAATCAACTCGTTTCATTGATAAACTTTACTTGCCCATTTTTACTTGCCAACTTTTGTCCCCCACTGTATAAACCGTAAAAGAAGAAGGCAACCACCGAATTGTGCGTATGTGAAGCATTCAAGAATAAAAAAAAACAAATGATTTATATACTTTTGTACCAATCGTTAGCTAACAAAGAATATTTGTCAAATGATGTTGTTTTCTTTCTGGTTTTTCCTCTTCATTGTCTATTCCTATATTCATGTGGCAAAATTTAAAATAAAATAATATAAAGGAAACTGTAATAAAAGAGTGTTTGAAAACAAGAAGAATTATGAGCTTCGAGTGGTTAAATAAAAGTGCATTTCCGCTTGTTAAGTAACGCAAAAGTCTTTATTGCCACTTCTTTACTCTTAAGTGCTCTGCTCACATAAATAGTTATTCTTGTATTTGTGCATGTGTGTGTCTGCGTGAAAGAGAGAATAACGGGAGAAACAATGAAAATGTAGATACAACAAAGAAATGCCAGAAAAAAAATGTTAAACCCAAATGATAAATTATCATAATGCTAAAGCTAAAAGTTAAAAGTTAAAGGAAATGGGAAACAGTACAATAAATTAAATTTTTTTAAATTAAATATATTAAAAAAATATTACTCATCATAAATAATAATTAAACGGGCCATTTTTTTGAAATTTTATAGGGATAAAAGTATTCCATCGAGATAAAAAATAATAAGAATATATTACAGATAGAACTCAAAAAGACTGTTAAAAATATAAATTTTTAAAACAAATATTTGAGCTTTTCACCTCCTTAGGTCGATACACTTTATCCAGAAATTTACCAAATTTATTGTGTTTGTTGTATTCGTTTGCATTTCATCCCTCTGATATACGGACGAGAGAAGCAATATACCTCCTTTTTAGTCGAATGTGGCCACGTTAATTTAGTATATAACGGGCCAGCGGAGTTTGATGCGTTTCAAGCTTCGTTAAATACGTTTTGAAAAAATATAAAAAAAAACATTTATTTTTTAATTTTTACAGCATAACTGAAAGGGGATCCTAATTTTCAGCCACGGCAAAACTGATGTTAAAATATCTCTACAATCTCAACGTATCAAGGCGACCTTAATAGCTCATAAAGACCAATTTGTACCTTATACCCTTCACCACATCAGGAGTAGTCAATATGCACATTGGGCTTTAGTTTGACCATTTAAACACAATATATATTGCAGGAAGGCCCTAACTTTTACAAAAAATTTTCGATAAAATTATTACAAAAAATTTTCGATAAATTTTTATAAAAAATTTTTAATAAATTTTAGAAAAAATTTTCATAAGGCTTCTGTAAAAAATTTTCGATCAAATTTGAAAAAAAATTCCGATAAAATTTTACAAAAAATTTTCGATAAAATTTTACAAAAAATATTTGATAAAATTTTTACAAAAAATTATTAATAAAATTTTACAAAAATCATGCGATAAAATTTTTACAAAAAAAATTCTATAAAATTTTAACAAAAAATTTACAATAAAATTTTTACAAAAAATGATTGAAAAATTAAAAAAAAATACGATAAAATTTTACAAAAAATATGCCATAAAATTTTTACAAAAAATTATTGATAAAATATTAACAAAACATTTACGATAAAAGTTTTACAAATAAATTTCGATAAAATTTTTACAAAAAATTTTCGATAAAATTTTTACAAAAAATTTTCGATAAAATTTTTACAAAAAATTTTCGATAAAATTTTTACAAAAAATTTTCGATAAAATTTTTACAAAAAATTTTCGATAAAATTTTTACAAAAAATTTTCGATAAAATTTTTACATTTTTAACAAAAAATTCAGGTTAAAATTTTAACAAAAAATTCACGATAAAATTTTTACAAAAAATTATCGATCAAATTTGATGAAATTTACAAAAAATTTTTGATAAAATTTTACAAAAAATGTTCCATAAAACTTTTACAAAAAATTTTCTATAATATTTAAAAAATATAATTTGATAAAATTTTACAAAAAATTTTCGATAAAATTTAAAAAATAAAATTTTATATAATTTAACAAAAAATTTTCGATAAAATTTTACAAAAAATTTTCGATAAAATTTAAAAAAAAATCCGAGAAAAATTTTTTAAAAAAAAATTACAAAAAATATGCGATATGCCGATAAAATTCTACAAAAAATTTTCGTTAAAATTTTACAAAAAAAAATGCGATAAAATTTTATCAAAAAGTAATCGATAAAATTTTAACCAAAAAAATAGTCTATGTCTTTACATTATATTTATATTAATGAAGTTAAAAATCATAAGAGTAAAAACCAAATGTACATATATTACTGTGAAATTGGGAAACAAAACAGAATAAGGGAATATTTAACATAACTATGGTGAAGGATATTTAGGATTCATCATGGCCGAATATCTTACTTACTTAATGATTTAAATTTTTTTTTTCGAACAGAAACAATAACGTATTTTTATAACTGTAACGAACTCTGATTTTTAATTCTCATGAATTTTAAAGCATGCTGTTAAAGTTAAAACAAACCAAAAAAAAATTACAAATAAAATAATTTCCTCATAAACATATCTATACAGCACGCATATATTTTTTGTCATCCTTCTTTCATGATTTTTATTAACAGATACTATGTATCTGGTGTTACTTTTTTCGCATTTTTCTTGTAAAATATACTCGGGTGTCTGGTGACATAATTAATGATACTAGCGTTAGGAAAAATCTGTTGAGAAAAAAAATTAAAAAAAAATACAAAACACTTTGTGTTAAAAGACAGCAGCCACTTTATGGGTATGGATGTGCAAGGACATTAAGATGTAAAATTTATAACCATCAACACCACGAATATCATAATAAGAAGTAAAATAAAAACAATTTGTATATTTAGGAAACCTATCTAAGTGAGTGTAACTGAGAATAGTGTTGAGCCAGCAGAAACCTAATAACTTGTAATGAATAATGTGTTTTATAGCTTTCGAAACTTAATACTTATTGTTCATTAAATAAGGAAATACTGGAAACACAACAATACCAATATGGAAAGCAACAGTAAATTATCTGTTTCATTATTCATAAAAAATGCCCCATTGTGGAAAACAAATTATAGAAGAGACTAAACGAAACAATTAATAAAACATACGAAAATGTTGTGTCAAACGAAATTAATTCCAGTCCATTAAAATTTTGCTTAATCGAAGGCATTAAATTAAATTGAAGGCATTAATTAAAATAACAATAATTAAAATAAATACTTTGCGGTGAAGACTGTCGTCACAGGCTGTTAGTCTGGTACGGTTGGCGAGCGCTTTGAATGCGAAGACATCATTGTCAAGTCACGTTTAAGATTGTAAAATTAAAATTAAAATTTAATAAAATAATTAATTAATTCAATTAATTGTTTAATTAGGATTTCTTTTACGTTCTGTTTTAAAAAATATATGTAGTTGAATCAATTAAAAAATTAATTAAACTTTAATTTAAAACTGATTAAAACCTTTAATTGGTAAAACAATGGCTGACTTCCAAAACTTATCAATACAAAGTTTATGTACAGTTGTGCTACCATTAAAATTTATAAAATTTTTATAAATTTAAAATTTATTAAAATAGTAAAATTTGAATATAATGAAAAATTAATCAAATGGGCGGACATATTTTCCAGACACATAGAAGTATTTAATATTTATTATTTAATATGCAAGACATATTTTCATTCAAGTATATTCTTATAAATTCAATAAATAATTTATCTTCTATTTGCATCTTTATTTTGGGAAAATATTTTATATTTGAGTTCTTTTGCAAAAAAAAACACAATCATAAGGATAAAAGATTTAATATTCAGATAAATTGTTGGCAATGAAATAAAAAACAAAAAACAAATAACAAATAACCCAGCAAACAATACTGACAAACCAGGTTTGTAAAAGAATTTCGAATTATTATCGCCGACAAACCTGCTTACGTATGACATAATATGTGACCGCTCAAAAAGAAAGGGACCTAAGGGTAGATAGCAAATTTTATAGGAAAGTCGTTTAAAGAGTACCATTTCTAAATTTTTTTAGGAGTTTTAATGCTGTTAACATATCTCGTGTGACACCGAAATTACCGATTATGAGCGATTTTTTCAAACTACACACTGAATAAGTAATTTTTGACCTCGATTTCTAAATTTTAGCTCAATTAAAAAAATAATTGGTTTACTTAAAGTTTCAAACTTAAAAAAAAATTGAAAAAAATATGTTTTTTTAGAGGGTCGGACACCATTCTCCCTTTCGGTTCTTTAGTAAAAAAAATTTTACCTCAAATTAAAAAAAAAGAAAATCGGTCAACCTACCATTAGGTCTCTTTATCTTCCCCCAGGGGGTACAAACTGTCACTGCAGTATTTCCAAAAGCTTTGACGATGTGCTCTCGGGGAAAATTGGGGCACCAGATGCCATGGTTCCAGGAGCCTGAATTTGGCCAAATATATTAAACAGCTCTGTTTAATATTGGGTTCATTTCGAAATCCGACCAGTGTCCCAACGACTGGTACCACGACAACCAGTATTTCAACAGAGAGCCGCTCATCTCTGTGACTGGTTATTGGTGAGGTCCCTTCGGGGTTCGCGTGGTGGCTGTGGTTTGGACCTATACATTCAGAGATAGGTCATGCTTGGTTAAGCGTGCTGTTGTACTCTCAACAGAAAGAGTTGGATGGTCTCCAAACCCCTAAACAAGAGGTTACAGCATAGGTCCAGGCTTGCCATTTTCTATAAATGGCTACTCATTATCGCTTGTCTACTGTGCGATATTATTTGCAATGATGAGATAATGACATTAGTGTGCGGTATTCATATGGGGCAATGGGGATGCTGGCGTACACAGTGGTAAGACCAACGTGTAGATCCAACACGGCGATGGACATCCATCCATTTCTCTGTACGCTGTCACATATTTGTTCTCGATGTATCAGTTAGTAGCATTTAATTTTGAGCAGTTATTTCAGAGCTGTGTAGATATACTAAAATCATGCGGTATTATGTTCGTATTTTTTTATCTCTGTCTTACAGTTGTACTATTTTAGTAGGCACTACTGTAAGGGGAAATGTAAAAAATTCGTTGTTTTGGTAAACTTAACATTTTATGTCATACAAAATTGTATTTATTTAAGCAATATACAGTGGGGAGCAGAATTGAGGACATTTTTATATTTTCTGCATTTGTACGCTCATAAAAGTAGTACTAATGAAGCGATTTAATCTATTATTTTTTTATTTATTTATTATTTAGTTGTTAACAATAATTTTTGTAAAACAAATCAAAAAACTAAATATTCAAAGAAAAAATGAAAGAAAAATAACTGATGTACTCTAGTTATGCGTTTGTTTGGCCATACTGTCAACCAATTTTTGTATAATTTCACCTGGATATACTGCCACAACTGGATTAATTTAGGTAGAGCTCTTCGATATTTTCCCGATCGTCTTTTTATAATTGACCACAGATTCTCAACTGGATTGAGCTCGAGACTCTGCGGAGGCTTCAGCATCAACTGAAAATGTTGCCAACTCAGACATTCCTCAATGATTTTTCAGGTGTTTTTCGGGTTTCCAACCTGTTGCAACACAAGCTCTTCCTTAGTACATGCGCTCATATCTTAAAAATCGGGAAGATTGTTCTAGAATATATGTAAATAATCTTCCTTTCTCATGATGCCATCAATTTTTTGCAATGGACCAACATGTCAGCATGTAAAACAACACCTCTCTATGATGTTGCCTCCAAAGTGCTTGACAATTTGTGTAATATGCCGTTGAATTGCCTTCTTGTTGTCCATCGTTTAACATTTTTATTTATTGTTCTCATGTTTGCCATCGTAAGGCCTGAGTCTCTATCAGTAAAAAGTTTTCGGCCTGTAGCCTGAATATTCGGAGTAACTTTTCACCGTTTTAGCACTCTAATAACCACTGATTGGCTTCAATTAGCTATTATACATGCTGAAAAGCCTTCCATTTTCATATTTGCAATAGAAGAATTACAAACATGTACTCGCCTATGCTCCCCACTGTATATAAGATTACCATTAAAAGTGGTTACAAAAACAGGATTTTTTTTTTTTTTTTTTTTTTTTGCTGAGAATAAAGGAATTTTCCCATTTATATTTATGCATATTAAGATATTAAAGTTTTGACATATAATATTTTTCTTTTATATATATTTATTTTAGGAGGGATGTAATACTAAGATGCATTGGTGGGCTAGTAGCTAGTGGGCTAGTCTGTCAGTTCAGGGTAGTTAAACTTGTTAACTGCGTAAGTTACAGGTTATTAAAACTTCAAGTATCATGAGGCCAAGATGAAAATCCTCGTTGTTCAATACTCATAGGTGGCGTTGTTATCGAGATCGAAACAAATGTTTAACTCCAAAGCTACTCATTCGATTTAAAGATTTTAAAACAGAGATAAGCCACGAGTATAAATATAAAAAATAACAATTTAAAAAAAACTTCAATTTGGAACACCCTAAACTTAAATATTAAAAATTTCCATATCTCCTAAATCCTTATTAACATTAATATCATTTCTACTCTTTCTCTCAAGGACATTGACTATGATGACTTTCGGCGTTTTCTAGATGCTTTTCTTGATTGTGAAACTCCCACAGAATTGGCAAAGCATTTGTTTGTATCTTTTCTCAAGTCCAACGTAAACAATGTTCAACTGCTGCAAGGCAAGACACTCAACCAAATGGCCGCCATAAGTAGTACGACTGCCTGTGCTCCCGTTACAGCGCATACAGAAGGTAAAATCATACAATGAAAAAGTGAGAAGAAAAAAACAATTGCTACACAATTTTACATTTGCATTTGCAATAAAAGATATTGAATTAAATGTTGCTGCAGCACGCAACACCTTAAAACTCTTTTCCTTGCTAATAATGCCACTCTTTCATTTCTGCTTTTACTTGCATCATCTCTATCTAGGCTCTTTACCCAAAATAAATAGTATTGCGGAAATAAATCCCTGCAGCGGTGCAACGGAAACCACAACAACTGTTCGCAACAGTTTTGTGGACAAATTGCATCATGGCATTAGCGATAAACTGCATTCACTAAGTGGCCATTTAACACATGATGCCAGCAAAACAGGTGAGTTTTCTCAGCATTTTTGTGCATTTTTTTCTTATTTTCTGTTTAAATTTTTGCTCTTTTAAGAGTTATTTGTTTGTTGCTTATGTTTGACTTTATGTTTATTTTGCTTTGTTCTGTTTCAATTAAGTTATTTAGCTTAACAGCAAAAAGTACGAGGGGAGGTCAATAAGCTTTACAAAAATATAGAAAAAAAAAATATTTTTTTTAACTAATTTTTTTTTAAATTTCTAAATATTTTTAATGAAAAAATTTTTTTTAGTTTACAAAAAATATTTCTAAATATTTTGAATCAAAATATAATACAAAAAATATTTTTAATAAAAAATGGGCAGGCCATAAGCTTTACAAAAATATAGAAAAAAATATTTTTTAAAAAATTTTTTTTTTAGTTATCAAAAAATATTTTCAAATATTTTTAATGAAAAAAAAATTTTTTTTTTTGGTTTAGAAAACTATTTCGAAATAGTTTTAATCAAAAAATAATACACAAAATATTGTTCAAATTTTTAATAAAAAAAATTTTAAAACTTTTAATTTTCTTTATTCAAAAAAAAAATATAAAAAATAAATAAATAAAGAAAAATAAATACCTAAAAATTTTAAACAAATTTTGTATAATTGTAGAAGCGCCTTTGAATCAAATTGTGGAAAAATATACTGAAAAATTATTTTCTAAAAATTTTTAAATAATAAAAAAAAATTAAAAATTATTTTTAATTCATCCCTCTTTTGTGCTTAAAATCAAAATAATCCCAAAATATAAAAGATTTTGAATAACTGAGCTAACAATTCTTAGTAACTAAATACACAATTTTCATGTTAAGCTTTATAATAATATAGAAAAAAATATTTTTTTATAATTTATTCTTTTTTAGTATTCCAAAAATACATTTTTAAATATTTTTAGTAAAAAAATAATACAAAAAATATTTTAAAAATTTTTAATAAAAAAATGTATCATAATTTTTAAAATTTCTTAATATTTTAAATAAAACAATAACACAAAAAATATTTTTTTAATTTTTAATAAAAATATTTATTAAAATTTATTTTTTAAATCTTTAAAAAAAATATTTGTCAAAATTTTTAATATATTTAAAATAAAATTTGTTTTGCAAGCTATTTCTTCTTTGATTGATGGATTAAAAAAATTTCTTTCTAGAAATTTTAAACTAATTTTGAAAAATCACTTTAGCAGTTATTTCAAAACAAAATAAATTATTTTCTAAAAAATTTAAATAATTGAACAGCAAAACTGTTTGAAATGAAACTCATCACTATTTTGTTTTTAAAATAAAAAATTACCAAATAATTTAAAAGATTTTGAATAACTCAGCTAACAATTCTTACTAACTAAAAACACGATTTTCGTCTTTAGTTGAACTTCATTAAGAACAGAGTATGAAAATAAACAAAACGAAACGTTTGCAGTTCCCACTTAAAAAAGTAAAATCAAAAAATTGAGAACGTTTCGTATTGGTTTTGCTCGTAAACGCACAAATTTTATATTAATTTAAAAACACTCTGCTTAAAAAACAACAATGAGAACAAAATTAAAAATGTTTTAGGAAAAAAAAACGTTCTGAAAAGGTTTGCTAAACGTTTGAATAATTATACTGGATGGATTTTAATAAAATTTTTTGACGAGGCACTTTACTCTATTGGTTCAAATATAGGATACTTTTTTCCGGAAAATTATCTCATTTCCATGAGAAAATAGAGAAAAAGTAATGAAAGCAGGTAATTTAACCAATTTTAAGGAACTTTTATTTTTGTCAGCAGGATGTTTTAAACACTATTTACAGAACTCTAGAATAATTTTAGAATTCTTTATAAATTTTAGAATTTTATCGAGGGATGGTGTAGTTTACTTTTAAAGCAAAATCTAACAAAATATTGTCCGGACGCCTACATCAATGGGAACAAAATTAAAAATGTGTTGCGAAAAAAACATTTTGCAAACGTTTGCTAAACGTTTGAGTAGTTATACTGGATGGATTTTAATAAAATTTTGTGAGAAGGTACGTTACTATCTTGGTTCAAATAAAGGAAAATTTATTTCCGCAAAATTATCTCATTTCCAAGAGAAAGTAGAGAAAAATTAGTGAAAGGTACTACAAACTAGGCAGTACTTTTTATTTTTGTCTGCGGGATATTTCAAAGACTATTTAATCTCTACAATAATTTTAGAATTTTATTTAAATTTTAGAATTTTATCCAGGGATGGGTTCCTCTATATAAGGAAAAAACTTAAAATATAACTAAAGCACTATAAAAGTAAGAGTCGTAAAATTTCGTTTGGACTTTCAAAGCAAAATCGAACAAAATACTATCAGAATACCTACAACGTGGCGGTCACAGCTAGTAGAGTATAAGAGCGTAGACTTTCCTGTTTCTATACTCGGGCTGCAGTAGACTTGTTATTAGTGGCTTTATATTACTTTTTAAAATCCAGCGGTCGTAAATTATATGATCTAAAGGGTTTATTATGATCGCCAAAACCTCTCTCATTTTGGCGATCATAGTAAACAAGTCTAGAAACTTTCTCATGCAAAAATGAATTTTTTTCCTCTCAGACTGTATGGCATGTTTCACAGTATTGTTTAAAGCACATCTTTCACATTAATTGATGTCCAAAATGAGATTTATTCTTTGTTGATTTTTGGCCATGTTTTTTCTAGGCGAACGGTAAAAACCGGTGTGTCAGGCCTAGTTTCGGCCTATGCACACAGTGTTTATTAAGAAAATATAAATATATTTTTTTTTTTTCATTAAAATTTAATACAAATGAAAACATGAACACATGAACACACAACATACGAGATACTCTACATGTGAAAAAATACAAATGGGCTTCCTAAGATATGAAAGACTCACAAATTCAGGGATTCACTGTTCAATATTTGAGAATAACTCTAAAGCTAGCACATAGAAAAAATATTTTCACCAATTAAAGGTTTTAATTGGTATCAGATTAAAATTTAATTAAATAATTAATTAATTCAATTATATGTTTAATTAGGAATTTTTTTTGTTCTGATTTAAACAAATATACCCGTATATTTGAATCAATTAAAAAAATTAATTGAATTTTAATTTACAACTAATTAAAACCTTTAATTATTGCAAAAAAATTTTTTTGCGGAAGCTGAAATTTCTCTAGCATTTATCACAAACCTCTTTTATTTTGAATTCTAAGTTTTCCTTACACAGGAAAAAATGTAATTAATTGAATCTAATTAATTGAATCCATTATATTCTTAATTCAGACAGAAGGCAAAAATCTTCCAGTTAAATAAATAATTGAGTCAATTACCAATTTAATTGAATTTGTATCTGAAACTAATTAAAATCTTTAATTGGAGCAAATATTTTTTTATTTTTTGCTGTGTAGATAATTTTGTTAAAGACCTGTTGACCTATCCTCGTATGTATATTCCCATATAGAATATTTAGTTCTTAATGGGCTTCTAATTACAAAAAAAAACATAACGCTGAAATCGAATTTTGCTTCTATATTTTTTTTTTCCTTTTGTTTTCATATCTGTTTTAATATTTCTAATACTGATTCTAACTATGATTTATAGGAGATTTTATTTATCTTCTTGTTCTCATTTTTTCATATACTCATGTGCTCTGTATGTATGTATATGTGCGTGTCCTCTACATTCTAACGTTGCAACATCATTAACTTTAACATCATCGTTTTCATCGTTATTGTTGGGTATTGTGTTCATGCAACTTACAAAACAACAACAAAAAATACAAAAAAAATACAAAAAAAATAAATTTAAAAAAACAGGCAGCGTACATCCTATAGTTACTGTTACACCCAGTCCCATGGCAGCATTTCAAAATACTACCACAGCAACAACAACAAATGCATCGATGGCACATAGCAACATGAGCTCCAATGACCATAACGTGGTTGGCACTGGTGGTGGTGGCGGCGGCGGTGTTGGTGGGCTTGTTGGTGGTACCACAACAACTACTCGTCGTTCGACCGATTCAAGTCCTTCACATTCACAAACCAATCATTCCCAAATGTCACGCAACTCATCCAAAAAGAGTATCAATTCAGTTAATTGCAAAATAGATGGTAAGTGGTCGTTGTTGTTGTTGTTTAAAATAATGATGTATCATTCAGTTAATTCATATGTCAATTAATTTCTAAATTAAATTATTCTTAAACAAATAAAATGTCATTTTATATTATTATCTTCAATCTGCATACTTCAGTAAATATTGTTTGCTATTGAAAATAATTGGCATATATTAGGGCTGCTATTTAAATCACATCTCAATAGCATACAATAGGGCTGAGTGTGTTTCGTTGCTCAAATAAACTTATTTTATTGTTTGTAAGAAAGAAAATATTCATATACACATTATTTCATTAAACACTTTAATGGCTCTTAGAGAGACATATTTGCTAATTTAAAAGTCGAGAAAAAAGGAAATAATCTAAATGGCAATAGGAATTAACTAACGAAAAGCAAATACTAAGTTTCAAAGTAATCAACCTCGAAAATATAGAATAGAATTTAAGAAGCGTTTCCTATTATAAAGATATTTTTCACTCAGCAACCTTTTAAAGAGGTTTATTTAACAAAATAATAAAAAAAAACTTATAAAACCACCTTCTTGAAAAGTCATTTCTAAAAGTAGCTCTCTAAAAAGGGACCATTTGAAGAAAGTAGATTAAAAAATATTTTTCAAAAACACTTTTTTGGCAACAGTGACAATATTCCCTTTATTTTGGAAAATTAATAATTTAAATAAAGTACCTAAAAATAAATTGCAATATACTAGAAAAGTGCTTATTTAATAATATACTAAAAAAGTACTTTTTAATACTTTCAGAAATAATTCATTCAAAAATAGCAAAGTTTATAAAATTACCTCTGTAAAAATAAATTTAAAAAAAAAATGCTAAAATTACGAAATAGTACCTTTTGAAAAAATCTAAAAGAGTATTATTTAAAAAATAAATTGAATTGAACCAAAATCCATTTAAAATAAAAAAAATGTATATAACTATTTAAAAAAAACGTACGATTTTAATTTCTTTTAAAAATTAATCTTTCCGAAAAACCTATACATGTAGGGCTCCTTTTCCATGTGTACGTTTTTCAAAAAGAAAAACCTTGTTGAAAGTGTTAAAAATTACGTGTTTTTATTATTTTAGAAAAAAGTATTAAAAAGCAAAGTTTTAAAAAAGTACTCTTTAAAAAATTTAAAAAAAAATTGGCAGAAATAAATTTTCGAAATAGTACCTTTAAAAAAACCAAAAAAAAAAATAAAAAAAACTAAAAAAAACTGTGTTTTGAAAAACGTACATTTTTAGGGTTCCCCACCCAAAGGGTAAAAACGTAACCCTATTGTTATTGCTACAATCTCTATCCGTCTGTCAGCGCAGCGCCTTTTATCTCTGGAACCGAAATAGGCAGACTTTTGAAATTTTCACAGAAAATGTATAACTGTTGCCGCTATAGCAACATATACTAAAGCTAGTAGGGTGTTCCCATAGAGACATGTTATTCACGTATATGTGGTCATTTCTTGAACTGTAGAAGGCATACACTTGAAATTTACAAAGAGTAATTAAAACTTAGTTTGCTATATAAACAAGTATAAGAATTAAATCTAAAAATTAAAGGGTGTTCCGATAGTAACGTGATTTCCATATTATATATGGCCTAAGTTTAGAGCCATAATAGAAGAAATTTTCACTGAAGGTGTATTAAGATGGCCTTTATAACAAATAGTAAAAATTAAAGGGTGTTCCTACAGTGACGTTATTTGCATGAATATGAACCATTTTAAATAGACTTTATAAATTTTACTAGATTGTATATTACTAAGGCCTCTACAACAAATAGCAAAAATTAAAGGGTTTTTTTTGCATTTGCATTTATATGGCCTAATTTTTTAACTATAATATTTAGACTCTTAAACTTTTCACATAATGTAGCTGTATACACCAGCTTTTTAGAAAAAATGTACAATTATAGAAAAAATTTTCTTAAAAAAAATAAAATTTTCTTAAAAAAAATAAAATTTTCTTAAAAAAAATAAAATTTTTGATAAAAGTTATTTTTTTGAAAAAAGGACTTTTTTAATTTCTTTAAAAAAAATATCTTCTGAGAAAAATCTTCTTTTCCAAAAATTGCGATTTTTAAAAAGAAAGCCTTTTTGGATAAAGTAACTTTTTAAAAGTCCCTAAAACTACCTTTTTAAAAAAAGTTTTCTTTATAAACATTTATTAAAAATAAACTACCTTTAAAATTACCTTTTTCTAATTAAAGCCATTTTGAAAAATGTACACTTTAAAAAAAAGGTTCTTTTAAAAAATTAATATTTTTAAAAGTTTTATTTCCAACAGAAAAAAATCTTTAATTAAAGTACTTTTATGAAAAAATATCTCTTTAAAAAGAACTGGAAATTTAAAAAAAATTGAAAATTTCGCTTTTGGGTAAAAAAGGTATATTTATATAAATAATTCTATATTTTATTACTCCATTTAGAAAATAATTTAAACAGTAAAACCATATTTAAGAAGTATTATTTCTTTAAAAAATTATATTTGGAATAACGCATAATTACTTTAAAATTTAATTAATAAATTTTTTATTAACGAATCATAAAATATTTATTTTAAAAAAATATAATAATCCAAACAGATTACCATGGGGAAAGCATAACCATATAGCTATTTCACTGGTGCTTAACCAGATCGTCAGTGGATTTTTCAAACTTTCTGAATAAAAACCCAGATTCTTATGGCCAAAATTTAATAAACCAAATGAGAAGTTTATTAAGTCTAGAAAGCAAGAAAAATCCAAATTTCTAAAACAAAAAACATAGTAACCATTTCAAATTAAAAATTTTTTGACTTTTCTTTTTCTTTACATTTTCTATTATTTCTTTGGTAATTTTATCATGTGAAATATGGGTTTTATGGACATTAAATTTGTCCTTTTTGTAAATATTTCAAAACTTTTTAATAAAATTATGTTGCCACAAGAAACGCTAGTTTAATTGTAATGTTGAGAGGTTATAATTTCTCATGTTGAAGCAAAAAACTCAGCTTTGTTCTTCTAATTGCATAACATCTTATCATTCCCTCGAAACAGGAAAGTCAAACTTCTTTAATATATAAATGATTTATTCCCCGAGGCTCTTTAACTTGTGAAAATTAAAAAAAAAAAGAAAGAGAAACAAATGTCAAACCTGCCACATAAGCATAAAAATTACAGGCATATTGTGTCTAAGACAATTAGTTGTTTGCCCAATAATTCCTGGAAACTCAAACTAATTGAACGAATGTTCTGCTTGACTGTTAATCCCATTTATTCTTTTCTTCCCTTTTAGTATTTTAGATAGCACAAGTAGCGCTTGAAAGCAATGTCACATTCATTTCAGATTTTATCTCACATACTTGTATCTGCCTCGTTACATTCTTCATTCCTATGCCACGCTAAAAAGGCTTTTTTTATTTTATTCCCTCTTATCTCTTAAACGTAAAAATGTACCCTTACAATTTTTTGGCTTTAATATCAGAACATTTTCGTACGGAACAACGTAATTGACATCAATAGAATTTTTGAACTGTCACTTTTAGATATTTGTCATGAACTCAATTTCCAAAAAAGAAAAAAAAATAAAATAAAAAACGACAGAAAGGCAAAAAAGCAAATAATATACATGAGCAAATACACACAAATTCTTTTGTATCTTAAAAATGTATAAAAATATTTCAATAGCAAATATTTGTTCATCTGAAGTACATACTTATAGATTTGAGTAAATACTTCATGTCACAGAAAAAAAAAAACTGAAACTCATAGAAAAATTGGAATGAATGTTAAACTTCACAAAGAATGTTGATTTGCAAGTAAAATTAAATTGTTTAGAAAGGCATGCAATCATACATAAAATTAATATTTTAAATGTAGCACCTAACGGTATGCTTTCCTTATTTGTTCTATTTAACCTTTAGGTTATGTAAAGATATATCTAGGGAAAGCTTCTAAAATTTTTTATTTAAAAATGTGATTTAAAACAAATTTCCTGTTAAAATAATTCAAGTAAAGAAACTAAAGTTGCTAACAAAAAATGCAACGCTGGGTTACATAATACCAATTTCAAGTAAAGAAAATAAATAAGGAGAATTAAATAAAGAAAAAAATGTCTGCTTGGTAGTTTAATATATAGAAATACTGTTTAAAAGTGTAAAATAATTTATAATAAGTAGGAGTGCTATATTCGGTAATGTAGAATCTTATATACCCTTCACCATAGTAATGCTAAATATTCCCTTACTCTGTTATATTTCCCAATTTCAAAATAATATACATTCGGTTTTTACCTTTATGATTTTCAAATTCATTATTACAAATATAACCTAAAGATATAGAATTGTTCGATAAAATTTTATCGAACATTTTTTGTTAAAATTTTATCAAAAACTTTTTACAAAAATTTTATCGAAAATTTTTTGTAACAATTTTTATCGAAATTTTTTGCAAAAGTGTTATCGAAAATTTTTTGTAACAATTTTATCGAATTTTTTGTAACAATTTTATCGAAAATTTATTGTAAAAATTTTATCGCAAATCTTTTGTAACAATTTTATCGAAAATTTTTTCTACAAATGTTATCGAAAATTTTATGTTAAAATTTTATCGCAAATTTTTTGTAAGAATTTTATCGAAAACTTTTGTTAATATTTTATCGAAAAAAATTTTATCGCAAATCTTTTGTAACAATTTTATCGAAAATTTTTTCTACAAATGTTATCGAAAATTTTATGTTAAAATTTTATCGCAAATTTTTTGTAAGAATTTTATCGAAAACTTTTGTAAAAATTTTATCGAAAATTTTTTCTAAAGATTTTACGCAAATTTTTTGTAAAATGTTATAAAAAAATTTTTGTAACATTTTATGGAAAATTTTTTGTAAAAACTTTATCGAAAAGTTTTTGTAAAATTTTATAAAAAAAAATTGTAAAATTTTTATCGAAATATTTTTAATAAAAATTTTTTCGGTAATTTTTTGTAAAAATTTTATCGAAAATATTTTGTAAATTTTTATTTTAATTTTAATGAAATTTTTTTGTAAAAATTTTATCGAAATTTTTTTGTAAAAATTTTTTGTAAAAATTTTTGTAAAAATTTTATCTATTTTTTTTTTTTGTAAAAATTTTATTGAGTTTTGTTGTAAAAAATTTATCGAAAGTTTATTTGTAAAAATTTAATCAAATATTTTTGAAAAAATTTTATTGAAGTTTTTTGTAAAAATTTTATTGAAATTTTTTGTAAAGATTTTATTGGAATTTTTTGTAAAAATTTTATCGATAATTTTTTGTAAATATTTTATCGATTTTTTTTGTAAAAATTTTATCGAAAATTTTTTGTAAAAATTTTATCAATTTTTTTTTTTTTGTAAAAATGTTATCGAAATCTTTTTGTAAAGATAAATTTTCTGTAAAAATTTTTTTGTAAAAATTTTATAGAGTTTTTTGTAAAAATGTTATCGAAAGTTTTTCATAATCTATATTTCGTTAGAATGGTCAGACTAAAGCACATTTTGTGTGTCATAATGACTGCTCCTGGTTCCCAGTAGACTACATTTGGATCAATCGGCTACTTCTTTAAAATACCCTACCAACCTTAAATCGCCCCACGCAGGTTGTTATTGATCCTTCAAGATCGATATGAAAACCATGCGATCTACTGGTCGCGTTTAATATTTGTTTAAGAAAAAAAAGTAAATGATTATTATTACAACCGAAAAAACAACGTAAAAAAATATAGGTGCGTGTAGTATTTTGCCCACAGCCTCGAATGAAATGGTCTAATGTTGCAGAGTTACATTAGCGAAATTTTCGAAACTATGCCTGGCAGATTGGTGGGCTTTCTCTGTATCTCTTTTGGTGCCTTGGCGAAGTTGATTTCAACCCGAACACAGACAGACAGATGGACACCGTTCAATTAATTTATTTATGTATAAGGGTCCAGAATATATTCATACTTTATATATACTTTATAGGGTCGGAGATCATTTTCCAATAACAAAATTTTTTTTAATGTCCTATGACATGTCGTTGTGTTTTTTCTTCTAGACAAGCAACTACAAGAAACAATTTCACGAAGACACAGGTGTGAATTTTAATAATTTTAATAGATCGACTTCCTCCACTTTTCATTTAAAATTTTGAGAATTAGGCAGGATGTGTTATATACTTTAATATGTGGCAGCTTGCTCTGCACCAGCTATTCCCTTTTCACAAAAAGACACCACTCCACTCATTCAGACAATAATTTTATTCCAAATGTGGATCGCAGTGAATGACTAGACCCATACATCTAGATTATCTATAATAGCAAACAATATGTACACTTAAGATAGTCGAAAAATCATATTTTAGAAATTATAAAAGTATTTAAATCGATCAAATAAAATTAAATCTAAATGAAATCAAAAAAAAAAATATAAATAAAATATTTTTTACCCACATATTTTTTCTCAACACAAAATCCTTATCGCTAAATTCCTTTCACTTGTTTTTATAAAACAAAAAATTTCTATGAATTGTAACAATACTTGACTTTCTATTTATTTATTAATCATTTGATGTTAACAGGGTTTGTCTGGATGATGAATTGAGTTACATTCTGTACATGGAAGTAGTTAGCTGTGTCAATAGAGCTTTTTTGTAAACCAATTAATTATTCTTAAGTAGGCACAAGTTGGTATATTTTTATAACTACCCAATTTACTAAAATTATTCTCTCAACACTGTGGAGTAGTTATAAAAATATACCAACTTGTGCCTACTTAAGAATAATTAATTGGTTTACAAAAAAAGCTCTATTGACACAGCTAACTACTTCCATGTACAGAATTTAACTCAATTCATCATCAAGACAAACCCTCGTAACATCTAATAAATAATAAATAAGTAGAAACTCAAGAATTGTTACAAACTCTTAAAGCAGTTAATCTTTAATTTTGCCTTGTATTTGCTTAAAGTAATTAAGAAAACAATTGAGCTCAAGTTTAATTAAAGAGCCTGAAAACAAATAATTTAGGCACATTTTATTTATTTAATTTAACTACAAAAATATTATCCTTAAAATATATGCAACATATTGTATATTTTAATTTTCTCCTCAGGGTATGCTATAATTCGCTTTTGTTTTTAAGAGGTTCTCTTTGGCGTGATGATACAAAATATTGTTTTTATGGCAACAAGAAAATGTTAATTAATTTTTTTAATGTTTTCCTGAAGTTTTTGCTGCAGTCATTTGTTTGTTTGTTTTTTTAACATATTTTTATATGAACCTTCCCTTTTCTTTAATATTTTTTGTTTTTATTTACAAGAGAATTAATGACTTGGGGGATTATGTGATGTATATTTTAAAGGTTGTTGCTGTTGCTGTTGCTGTTGCTGAAACAAAAACATTATTATTTTTGTTTATTGTTTGTATTGTTCTTATATTTAATTCCCATATGAAGTCATAACATTTATAGTTTACTTTTCTATAAATATAAATGTTATCGCATGTTGTGTATTAAGAAATTGTATTTGTTGTATACGAGTAGATTACGGTCTAGCAATAAACAATTTGATCGCTTACCTTCAAAAAGTATTTAAAAACGTCAAATCAAAGGAATGGTTAGATAAAAATGCTCATGATATTTTATTTCGGGTTTTAGATTGTGAAAATATTTTTTCTTTTTTTTTTATCATAAAGTTTGCAAGTTTTTTCATTATTCTTCTTGCGAAGCTTTAAGTCGATTTTTTTATTTCGCTTACATCTCAGATTTCTATAGCTCCTTTAGCCAGAAATCCGAAATTCAGCTTAGTACTCCCAAGTCCCAATATATGATTTTCGCCTCATTAATACTCTGTATCCCGACCTATTTTTTTGTAAAGGAAGTCAGAACTTCCAAGGTCAGCTTCTATAAAATAAATTAATTTATATGTTGCTCCACCAAAATGTGCCCTTTTAAGGTTATACACGAAAAATAAGCAATATATTAATGTAGGGGAAATATCGAAGCAGACCACTTCCCTAATGGGTCCCTTTACAACCCCCTTCCGTGCTCAATTTGTAATTTAAACTTGACTTTAGTGATTTCAGACTGTCGACCAGTAACTTCTTGGCCTTCTTTCCCATCACGGAGTCCCTAGTAATTGCTGGCATTTCTCCAAGGCTTAGTTTCCCCATGGCATGCATAACAAGCTTCTGCCCGTGGTCCTAAGTCTTATAAGTTGAAGTTTCCATGACCTGTCACTAACGCAGTTATCCAGCTTAAAGTACTTCTATTATGACTGAGTACCTTACTGGCCATCTTGCCAAGGGATGGTATGGGCACCATACGAGCCTCTCTACATGTAGTAGCCTCCCTTTTTGTTTAGCGAGTTTAGCCATTGTAGGACCTTCGATCGCATTAGGCCATTACCCAAGCTTCTGGTGCACAGAAATTCACAGCAAATTTTTTGCTAGTTGATTTGCTGCTTCAATCCCAGCACGTCCTTTAACTCACATCAACGTTACCTCATTAACTGAGACACAACTGCTAAACTGTTGTCAAGTGCAACCAGATAGAATTGCATGTTTGAGTGCCTCATTAGACCAATTGCTAGCTACTGTATTAGTCTGGAGGTTGTGGGTTCGATTCCCACCATACTCTGAGTTTTTTCTGCAGACAAGCAAAAAAGCTTCGCAGAGGTAGTGTAGTGTTGTCTTTAAAAAACCCACAAGCAATTCTGCCTAGTAAACCTAGACCTAGTCTCCCAAACACAGACTACACAACTCAGCTGAATATACCAGCTCTTCCTCTGTTGTCCTTAAGAGAACCATCAGTATAAATGCCAATAAAGCAAACTCACTTGGCTAATTTTTGCAACCACCCTTAACTGTTTTACAGTATAGTTGTTGAAGGCTGACCAATGAGCCAATGCTTGTGGAGAGTCGCAAGTTACTCGAAGGCCGAGAAGCAAGAATGGCTCGAACTGTTAAAGTAAAAAAATGGTTTTTCGTCATAACCGACTAAAATTTAAAATTGTGTTTTTTGACACATTAGACCACTTTCTTTATTCTAGGTCTAACACAAAAAAAAATATTAATATTCTCTTCTCTCTAATGGAGTGGTGCGTGTTTTCTAATTACCTAAACTCGCGAGCATAGGGCAAAATATTTCTGCTAACGCAACGTCGACTCACATACACTATACATATATGTTACGAAAATCCAATTAGTTGCTTGTACTGCTTTTAACACAAGTTTTGCAATGTTATGGTATGTGTTTGGAAACCACTGCTCTAGAATCATATAAAATGCCTTGTGTGTGAGAGTTTGCTTTGCTTCAAAGGATTTTTCTCATAACTTTTTTTTACAAAATGTTTGTCAACCAACTATGCAGCTTGTTTTTCCTTTATCTTATTTTGGGATGGGTTTATAATGACATTCAAGTTTTCCTAATTTTTTGTATCGTTTTTATAAACTTTTTTTAACAGAATTTGTAAACAAAAGTTTTTGCATAATTTTCGTTGTTTTGTTTGTTTTGGCATAAAAAACTTTAATTTAAAGTTTCTGTCAAGTAGCTGGCTGGTTCTTTTATGTTGTATAGCGGAAACTGTAATTGAACTTTTAAAAAAGTGCGTGTAGCAATGGTTGTTTAAACAAATAATTTATTTTGACATTAACTCAAAAACTTACTGTTGTAAAGTAAAGAAAGTACAAAGCTTTATTAAGTCATACAAAAGAAGCGTCTTTTTCATTAAAAAAGTTGTAACAAATGGGTTTCATTACAAAAAGCTTTTTTCGGAAATTTAAATAAAAACAAACAGAAATGGTTCTATGGGTTGGTAAATAATATAGTTTTAATTATATGAATATTATTTGAACTATTTTTGAATTAATAAATTAATTATTTAGGCTTAAGTTCTTAATTATAAAGAGATAAAGAAAAATTAGATACCAGCCTAAATAATTAATTTATTAATATAGTTTTAAGCATAAAATAATTAAGATAAAATTACGAATACGGTCTTAAAAATGGTTCATATAAAATTTAGAGATAGCAGTGGCTGACTTAATTTATTGAGTTTTACCAAGGCTACTTCAGACAGATGGCAGAGGAAAGTTGTCTTCAATGCAGTCGTCTTTTGACATTCAAATCAATGTCTAACCGATCCAACAGCTATGTAAAGGCCATCTTTGGTACACGTGCATCCGAATAACTCCACTGCATAGTGTTTTAATCGATCCATGTTTGACCCAAATCAATTTGTCCATCAACTCGACATGAAATTGTTTAGTTTTTCTTTCAGACCTTTAATGTGATGTTGATGCAACGATAATTTTTTCGCATTTATTACAAAGAATTCAATGCTATTTCGCAACGATATTATTAAAGGGAAATTCGCACTATAATACAAGTATTAATACTTTTGAATAAAATTAAAATCTGATCTAATTGTTGTTTGAAATTCTTCAAAAAACAATAACAACTCATCATGTCAGGGTTTCATTTTCCTCAAAACTATTAATAGTTGTATTACAGTGTGAAATTCCCTTAAGTTAACATTTACTTCTAACTATCCTGATCTAGGACACAATTCCCAAAAAAAAAAAAATAAACCAAATCCCAACAATAAACATAATAAACAAACATAAATTTTACTCGTGGAATATAACAGAACCGAAAAAATATAATTTGTTATCAATTCCCAAAAATTTAAACAAAAATCCCAAAACTGGGATTTTAACGAATTGATCCATAAATTCAAAATTCGAAACACATAAGAACTCACAAAATACCCATTGAAATAACAACACATAAAAATCATTAAATGTGTTTAGAAAACAATTCCCAACATTTAAATAAAAATCCCAAAATTAGAATTTTTAAGACTTAACTTATAAATTCCAAATTCGCAAAACGTAAGAATTTGTAAAATAACAAACCAGAAAAAATATTATATGAGTTCAGAAAACTAGCAATTCCCAAACATTTAAACAAAATTCCCAAAAATTTTTATTTTTAAATTCCAAATTTGGAACACATAAAAAATCGTAAAATACCCATTGAAAATATCAAACCAGAAAAATTATCACATATGTTCTGAAAACTTACAATTCCCAAACATTATACAAAAAACCCAAAATTTAGATTTTTAAGAATTGACCTACAAATTCCAAATTCTGAACACATAAAAATTCGTAAAATATCCATTGAAATAACACACCAAAAATATCAGCACATGTGTTTAGAAAACTCATAATTCCCAAAAATTTAAACAAAAATCCCAAAAATTTCCATTTTTTAGGATTGAGCTATAAATTTTAAATTTGGAACACATAAGAATTCATAAAATACCCGTTGAAAATAACAGTACAGAAAAATTATCACATGTGTTCCAGAACTCACAATTCCCAAACATTTAAACAAAAATCCCAATTTTTGGGATTTTTAAGAATTGACCTGTAAATTCGAAATTCGCAACACATAAGAATTCATAAAGTACACGTCGGAAAAAGGCAATACTGAAAAATCATCATATGTGTTACAAAAACTCAAAATTCCCAAATATTTAAACAAAAATTCCAAAATTGGGATTTTTAAGAATTGACCTATAAATTTAAAATTCTCATAAGAATACATAAGAATTCGTAGAAAACACATTGTAAACAACAATACGGAAAATCATCACGTGTCTTCAAAAAACAATTACAAAAATATTGACAAAAATCCCAAAAGTGGGAATTTTAAGAATTTACCTATAAATTCCACATTCGGTACAGGGCTAGTAAAAGAATTGTAGAAATAACTAAGAACACCTAAGAAGTCGTAATGATTTTATAAGTAAAATAATTTTTATTTTAAATTGCGAATTTGTAAAATTTTGTTTTTCTTTTTTTTGTGAAGATGTGAAATTTTAGTAAAATTGTGGTTTTTAAAAAAAATTTCAGTTCGTGACAAATTTTCATTGTTTTGAATGATGATAAAAACAACAACAGAAAAAAATTAAATTAAAAATTAATAAATTAATTAAGTTGCGATTATTCGTTGAAAATGTGATATTTTAGTAAAATTTAGATTTTTTCAAAAATTTAACAAAATTTTCATTTTGTGTCAATTTGTCAATTTTTGTTTTTTACTTTACCGTACGTAGTAAAGATAAAGTATAGTAATCATGAAAAAAATCGAGGTAGGGATTTCGACGGATTTATACGTTTTGGGTTCCCCTGAATCCATTTTGGCTATTTTCGCGATGATGTCTGTGGGTGGGCACCATTTTTGTGGAGTTTGTACAGGTCATACAGTTTAACATATAAAATATAAAAACGAAATTTAGTATGTGCCTTTGGTATATGTAGATGAAGAGTTTTGTGAATTTTGGGAATAATCGGGAAGGGGCAAGGGGTAGTTTACTTATTGCCAAATTTTGTAAACGCTCTACAGGTCATACCGTATGACATATAAAAATGAAATTCAGTATTTTCCTTTGGTTTATGGAGATGAAGAGCTGTATAAATTTTGGGCATAATCGCGAAGGGGAAAGGGGTAGTATATTTAACACCCCAAACCGAAAATTATTAATTTTTCGATTCGAATATACTTTAAACTTATATTCTTTATGTAATATATCCATAAAAATAACTGTTTCCATTGGGTGTGCTAAAGTTGAGTGTAGGCCACTCCAGTTTTAATAATTTTTGGTTTTAATGAAGCAAAAAGCTACAACAGCAAAAAATTAATAAAAAAAAATGTGGACAAAATAGACTGTTATATTCCGAAGAACGGAAAACTCAAAATAAGTATCTGGCTGACTAATCAAAACTTATATACGTTGTAAGTTTTTTTACTGGACTGACCAGAAATGCCAGATTTATTTTCAAAATATTTTGCTTCTATCCCACTGTGCTATTAATCGTAATTTTTAAAGAGTACTTCTTTATATTAAACTATTTCTAATTTGTGGAAAGTAAAGTGTGTTTAAATTTTAGATGAACCTTACTATTCTATCTGCTATTCCGAAAACCATGTTAGTCATCCCCAAAAAGGTAAAGAAAATTCCAATTAAAGTCGGAGATCTATAACATGTTTTACTACACTATTCGTTAAAAACTGAATTAATAAAATCCTAGTCATCATCTTCATTAACATAAATGTTCACCCACAACTACAAACATTAATTAATTCATTACATCATCATATAAAATATAAAATATGTAATAAACTTGTTAACATTTAATGAAATGCCTGTACTTAAATATACGACAGTAAATATTTAATATACATTTAAACACATACATGCATAACTAAATATTCTTACTTACATAATAAACTTCTATAAATATTAAAAACCTTATAACTAATAAAATAATTTATTAAGTCTGGAATATTTTCTAGTATATAAAATTATATGTTTGCTTTTTTTTATGATTTCAGCGGATATTAAACTATTAACACGCAAACTTTCACATTGTGATCCTTTAACATTGAAAGTGTCCCTTAAGGATGTGGTGTGTTATTTATCATTATTAGAAGCCGGAAGGCCAGAGGACAAATTGGAGTGTAAGTAAAAGCAAACAAAAAAAAATAAAAAATAATAATTATAATTATAATTTTAAAAGAGATAAAAAAAGCGAAGCATACTTTTAGACAAATTAATTTAAAATACATGCAGCATAGTTTTGTGCATGAAGCAAAGTTTTTTTAATTAACTTACCTGAAATGTCAAATTAAATAAAAGACTTTTATTAGTTTTTTCATTAATTAAATTGTGTTGTGTTTGCTGTGTAATTTTTTAAGTCATGGCAAAATAACCATATACGGACACCACTACGTGATAAAAGACCAAAAAAAAAGACCCCTGTCTCCCAGTTTTGCCCAAAGTCCTCCAGGTTTTTTTTATGGGCCCTCAAAGATGTGGGGTCTCGATGTCATTTTTGCAAAAAATGATAATTTACTCAAGCTCATATTTTGCAAACCGTTTGAAATTTTGATATACTCTCTGAGGCAAAGTTGTAGCTCTTGTCATAAAGAACAAAAATTGTGAACATATAAAATCAAAAAAACTTCTACAAGGTCAAAATCGCAAAAAACTTTAAAAAATTTAACTTTTTTTACCTTTTTTCCCCTGTTCAGGTCCATAGGTAGCAAACCGTTCAAACCGCTAAAAAAAATGTCGGGAAATTTTTCACTTTTGCGGCTACCTAAGCGCTACCTAAACGGTGTTAAGAATCATTCCTAGGAAGTTCATATGTTCTAGAAAGTTGTTTATTGAGATCTTAGGTTCATTTTTGTAGTTGATTATTTCCTTGAATTCTGAACGGTTTGCTACCTATGGACCTGAACAGGGGAAAAAATAAAAAATTGAATTTTTTAAAGTTTTTTGTGATTTTGACCTTGAAGATGAAGTTTTTTTGATTTTATATGTTCACAATTTTTGTTCTTTATGACAAGAGCTACAACTTTGCCTCAGAGAGTATATCAAAATTTTAAACGGTTTGCAAAATATGAGCTTGAGGAAATGATAATTTTTTGCAAAAATGACATCGAGGCCCCACATCTTTGAGGGCCCATAAAAAAAACCTGGAGGACTTTAAGCAAAACTGGGAGACAGGGGTCTTTGTTTTGGTCTTTTATCACGTAGTGGTGTCCGTATATGGTTATTTTTTTCCGTGTTGCACTGTGTTATTTAATATAAAAAAACTTATTTCGTTTTATTTAGTCATGTTTCGTTTGTATGACACGGATGGCAATGGTGTGTTGGATACCGCTGAAATGGATGCTATTGTTAATCAAATGATGGCTGTGGCTGAATACTTGGGCTGGGATGTTAGTGAACTGAGACCGGTAGGTATTGCCAATATTATCTGTAGTTTTATTTACCTAAAAAAGTAAGGTTAAAATAACCATTTATTTAGTTAATTTATGGCATAAAAATGCACTTCATTCTTCCATATTTTTGGGGAATTTTTTTTACATCTTAAACTCTAAAAACAGGCAGTAGTTACATCAGCAATTTTATGCCTGTTAGTCTCAGAACTTAAATTTGTAGCAGGAGTTATTTTTACTTAGAAGTGGTTTGTGGTAAAAAGTACATATTTGTTAAAATATTTTTACGGCACCTTTTTATTGAAAAAGATTATGTAAACGAACTATTTTCAAAATAGTACCTTTTTGTGAAAAAAATCCCTGCTTGTAAAAATAACTTCTTTAAAAAAAAAAGACTTTTTTTTACTGCAATACTACTTTTCTAAAAACATAAAAGAAAAACATTTCCGTAAAAAGTACTTTTTTATATACTATTTTCACAAAGAAATGCTTTTTGTATCTATTTGCTAAAGTTAAAAAAGTTCCTTTCTTCAAAAGGCACCTTTGCAATTGTTTATAAAATAATGCTACTACAATACTAGTTTTCAAATAAAAATCTTTCGTAAAAAGTACTTTTTTATGTACTTCTTTAAAAAAAATGCTTTTAGTATCTTTTTGCAAAATTTTATTTTAATAAAAAAGTACATTTCTTTAAAAGGCACATTTTTAATTGTTTACAAAATAACGATACTACAATACTACTTTTCTAATAACAAATTTTCGTAGAAAGTACTCTTTTAAGTACTTATTTAAAAAAGTGCCTTTTGTACCTTTTTAAAAAGGTTTTATTTTTATAAAAAAATACGTTTCTTTAAAAGGCACCTTTTTAATTGTTTACAAAATAATGTTACTACAACACTGCTTTTCTAATAACATAAATTTTCGTAAAAAGGATTTTTTTAAGTAATTATTTACAAAGTAATGTTTTTCGTATCTGTTTGCAAAAGTTATAAAAAGTACATTTCCACAAAAGGCACCTTTTTAATTGTTTACAAAATAATGATATTACAATACTACTCTTTTAAAAACATAAATCTTCGTAAAAAGTACTTTTTTAAGTAATTATTTACAAAGTAATGCTTTTTTTTTTTTTGTTACTGTTCGCAAAATTTATAAAAATTACTTTTTTAATTGTTATAATAATGTTATATAACATATAAATTTTTGTAAAAAGTACTTTTTTAAGTAATTATTTTTGTATATGTTTGCAAAAGTTATAAAAAGTACTTTTCTTTAAAATTCAATTATTTACAAAATAATGCTACTACAATACTAATTTTCTAATAAAATAAATGTAGTAAACAGTACTTTTTTAACTACTTATTAAAAAAAAAGTGCTTTATGTATCTTTTTGCAAAAGTTTTATTTTTATAAAAAGTACCTTTCTTCAAAAGGCACCTTCTTAATTGTTTACAAAATAATGCTACTAATAACAAATTTTCGTAAAAAATACTTTTTTAGGTACTTTTTGTTTCTGTTTGCAAAACTTATAAAAAGTACCTTTCTTCAAAAGGCACCTTTTTAATTGTTTAAAAAATAATGCAAGAACAATACTACTTTTCTAATAACATAAATTTTCGGAAAAAGTACTTTTTTTAATACTTATCTAAAAAGTGCTTGTTGTATTGCTTGCAAAAGTTTATTTTTATAGAAAATACTTTTCTTCAAAAGGTACCTTTTTTAAAAACGTGCTTTTTACAAAAAGTACTTTTTACAAAACGTACTTTTTACAAAATTGTATATTTTTTAATTTTCTTTTTGTAAACCAAAGCAAAGTACTTTCAAAAAGTTTTTATTATTATTTTTTTTTTTTGTTATGGAAAAAGTAGCTTTTTGTAAAAAGGAAATATTTTTTAAATATCTTTTTGATAAAAGTTTATTTTTGCTAGTAGCATCTGTTTGAAATGTGTGTTTTTTAAAATACTTTTCTTGGAAAAAAAATACCTTTTTCTAAAGTACATTTTTATAATAACAAATATTTGCTATTTCCTGCGTACAAAGTTTTTTGTTAGAAAGTACTTTTATATCTTTAAAAAAAATGAATTTAAGAAATATATTAGAAAAAGAGAAAATGTTAAATAAACAACTTAGAAAGTACCATTTTTAAAACTATCCACTTCTAGGTAAAGAGAATTTTCAATGATATTTAAAAAAATATAAGTGATTTATATGTAAATAAAACTTTAAAAGGTTTAAAAAGGAAGACCTTTATAAAAGTACCTGCAAAATATTCCCTAAAAAGATTGTTCTTATTTCAACCATATTTTTTCCATAATCAATAATTAAAAATATGATACGAAAAACTTAAATTCCGTTTTAAGTAGCGATATTTATATTTGCTCTCAATGGTATAATTACGCCACAATCTCCAATATTACCTTGAAACCATTCAACCTTTATTATATAAACGCATTTGATGATTATATGAAATTACTTTTTCAATTCTTGTTAAAAAAAAAGTTAATTGGATTTAGGTTTCTTTATAACTCTTTGCCTTTGATTTTATTTAGAATATTTTTGTTACTCTTAATTAGTCTTGTAATTAAAAATACTTGTGCCTTTCAAACGGTTTGAGGTAATAATTTTTTATTTTAAATAAGTAAGTAAATTTTTTAAAGAGCTCGTAAATATCAACACGAAGATAATATTAAAAAAAAAATTCTACAGAAATTTAATAAAAATTCAAATACATATACGAGTACATACATATGTATATGAACTAACATGGCAATATTTATCATGTATGTATGTACCCTTACGACTATGTATGTTTGTATATTTTATAATCTCAAAAATAGAATCAGTTGATTACTTTTATAAAAATGATTTAAATATGAAATTCAGCATTCATTTTTATAGAACCTCTTTATAAAAATATATTTTTGTTTAAAAATATTGTACATAAGAATGTCCATGGTGCACTATGTTTATTACAATACTTTCTCCTTTTTCTTTGCATATTCACATTTTTCGTTTTACATTTATCAATAAATAACTTTCATCAGGAATTCATTTACCTGCAAAAAATTGGTTCTCGTAGTTTTCAATATTTATAGACGGACGGACAAGGCAATAAATTAAAATCTTGTAAGTCATAACTTAACTTGAAAAGTGCTTGCGGACTAAACCTTGTGCGTAAGACAAATATGCAGTCAATATTAAATTTTAATTACGTTGAAACATCTCAACACCTTGAGATTGAGTTAAGATACATCATTCAAGCTACAGTAGCTGATGAAATGATTTACGGCATACCTTACTAAAATGAACTTATTACGAATAATTACAACCATCAAAAATATATGCAATTACATATTTTGACGGATAAAGTCCTTAAAGAAATATTTAACAAAAAGTGTCCTACGAGTATTTAAATAGGTACTTAAAAAACAAAAATTTACTTAAAAAAAAAAAATATTGTTACAAAAAAGTGACGAAATATGTTTTTTTAAATAGCATATTTTTAAATAAAATTGTTTTAAAAATTTCAAAAATCGTACTTTTACCTCAAAATGTACTTTTTACTAATAAGATACTTTTCAACAAAAAGTCATTTTTTTATTATTAACCACTGAAACGTTATTTTTATTAATAAGGAATGGTTTTGAAAAAGTACCTATTCAAAAGTACACTTTTGAAAAAGTGTACCTTAGTTACCGCCTTTATATTTTTGTTGTGGCTTCACCCTCACATTTAAAAAAAACTTAACTTTTAAAAGAACACCATATTGAAAAAAAAATACTTTTTTTACGATACGTTTATGAAAAAAGGACTATTTTAACAAATAAATTTTTAAAACAAGTCTTTTTTAAAAAAGCTATTTTTAAAGTATATTTTGTAAAATGAGCTATTTCGAAAAGTACCTTTTTTAAAATTGCCTTGTTAAAAAGTACCCTTTTAAACAAATTATGTTTGGGTTGAAATGAACTTTGCCAAGGCACCACAAGAGATACAGCAAAATAAAGCCAATTAATCTGCCAGGTATATTTTCAAAAATTTCGCTAATCTAATTCAGCAACATCAGACCATTCCATTCGACGATATGGGCAAAAAACCACGCCAACTTATATTTTTTAACGTGGTTTTTATTTTTTTTTTCGGTTTAATGTATTCTTTAGCTTTTTTTGTCAAATAAATATTAGACCGCGACAAGCAGATCGCATGAAGGGCATACAGATCTCGGGGAATCAATAACCCTGCGAGGATCGATTTTTGTTTGCTTTCAGATTAGTAGGGGTTTTCTGCTTTGCTTTGTATTAAAGGCCTTTATAGAAAGCAATACACACAGAGGTAGCTAATAGACTCCCAACACAAACAAAAAAATTTCAATTAAATTTTTACAAAAAATTTTCCATAAAATTTTTACAACAAAATTTCGATAAAATTTTTTCAAAAAACTCGATAAAATTTTTACAAAAAATTTCGAAAAATTTTCTATAAAATTTTTAAAAAAAAATTTCGATATAAATTTTAAAAAATTTTTTATAGAATTTTGATAACCTTTTTAAAAAAAATTTTTGGTAGAATTTTTACAAAAAAATTACGATAAAATTTTCACAAAAAAATTACGATAAAATTTTTACAAAAAATTTTCGATAAAATTTTTACAAAAAAATTTCTATAAACTTATTAAAAAAAATTTTCGATAAAATTATTACAAAAAAATTTTCGATTAAACTTTTACAAAAAAATTTCGATAAAATTTTTACAAAAATTTTTCGATAAAACTTTTACAAAAAATTTTTGATAAAACTTTTACAAAAAATTTTCGATAAAATTTTTACAAAAAATTTTCGATAAAATTTTTACAAAAAATTTTCGATAAAATTTTTACAAAAAATTTTCGATAAAATTTTTACAAAAAATTTTCGATAAAATTTTTACAAAAAATTTTCGATAAAATTTTTACAAAAAATTTTCGATAAAATTTTTACAAAAAATTTTCGATAAAATTTTTACAGAAAATTTTCGATAAAATTTTTGCAAAAAATTTTCGATAAAATTTTTACAAAAAATTTTCGATAAACTTTTTACAAATATTTTGAGATAAAATTTTTAAAAAAAAATTTTTTGATAAATTTTTACAAAAAATTTTTGATAAAAAATTTTTAATAATTTTTTTACCGAAAATTTTTGATAAAATTTTTAATATAAAACATTTTCGATACAATTTTTGAAAAAAAATGTTCCTTCTATATCTTTATATTATATTTGTAGTAATGAAATTCAAAATCATAAAAGTAAAAACAGAGTGTAAATTATTGTATAATTGGGAAAGATAAGAGAGTAAGGAAATATTTAAATTTACTGTGGTAAAGGGTCTATAAGATTCGGCATGGTCGAATATAGCATTCCTACTTGTTTTAACTGTATTTAAACAAATAAATAAAAAGATTATATCCCAACTAATATTTCATAAACTTAAATGTTTATCTCTATTCATTCGCTAAGAGTATTACAGACCTGATTTCAAACCACTATTACAGTAAAAAAATTTTCTGCAGCCATAAAAACACTCATAAATATGAAGAAGTTATGATTGCTAAACCTTGTTACACACTCACTTTGTAGTGACACTTTTTCTATTATTTTCTACTTTTATGAATCTTTATTACACTTTCTTTAAGGATCCTTTTACTGTTTTTATTCTTAATATATGAAAAAGGAGTCTAGTTACAATCTTTCACAATCTCTGTGTAATACATACAATTTAATTTTTGTTTTCAGATTCTGCAAGATATGATGATAGAAATTGACTATGATGCCGATGGCACTGTTTCCTTGGAAGAATGGCAACGTGGCGGCATGACAACGATACCTTTGCTAGTGCTATTAGGTGGGTAAAGTTAACTATTTATACATACTTAAGTGCTAGTGTTGTAAGTGTTAAGTTACTAACACTGATACACATAAACAAACACACACACATTCACATACACAGCACACATTTATTCATTTTATCACAGTGCACTTACGACTACTCGTACAAGGATTCTTAATGTAGTCTTGGTATTATGTGAACTAAACGAAATGTAAGGAAATAGTTGAAATAGGAAATAGTCATTTAAAATCATACGTACGAAATGTTGCCCTCTCCCTCACACCATCTGGTAACACTTGATCAAGTGCTTTTGTGTTTTACGGGTTGTTTACTTTTGAAGATGACTGTTATATGATGAAGAAAAAAAAAGTCCTTGCATGTATTTCAATATATTTTTCTATTTCTTTTCTATTTAACTTCATGTAGATTTGTTTTTTTTATTTAGTTTTCTTTTTGTCAAAGCAACGTACGCGTATGCATATGACAAGATGTTTACAATGCTTTTCTCTGTAAAAAAATTACACTTTATTTTGATTTTTTTTTTGCGAAAATTGCATTAAAGGTAAACGAAATTTAAAGGAAGTGTGATAAAGTTTATTTAACGTGTGCACTGTGATAATAATGACACTGTCAGTTTCATTTCACTTCATTTTTTCACAAAAATATTTTGAACAAATTGTTTGAAATTTTTTCTATTTTCTTTTAAATTATTTTTAATATATTTTATAAATTTTTGCTTTTTTTTTTTTTTTGTTTTCCAAGGAGTTGATAGTACTGCTTTAAAGGAAGACGGAATACATGTCTGGCGTTTAAAACACTTTAAGAAACCAGCATATTGTAATCTTTGCCTGAATATGTTGGTTGGTTTAGGCAAAAAAGGTCTCTGCTGTGTATGTAAGTAAGAAATATTTAAATTGTTTTAATTAATTTCGGCAATAGATTAAACTACTAAATTTGAAACAATGTTCCTATAATAAAAGAAAAATGCTTTAAAAGCATTAAAAAAATATCTTGTTCCAAATCCATAACGAAACGTTTTTTAATAAAAAAAGTAACACATTTAAGTAAGAGAAAATTTAAAATAATAAAAGACTATTTAAAGAAATGTACCTTAAAAAAAAGTACTTTTTAAAAGTACTTTTTTATAACCTAAAATCTCATATTAAAAAAACTATAACAAATAACTTTTAAAATAAGAATAGTTATAAAAAGTAGCCTTTGAATCCTTTTAAAATTACTTCTTAAAAAACCTTTAAAACTTAACCTTTTACAATTAACACTTAAAAAAAAGTACTTTTTAAGTTAAAATCTTAAACACTCACATTAAAAAAAACTAAAAAAATACTTTTAAACTAAGAATTATTATAAAAAGTAGCCTTTTAATCCTTATAAAAAGAATACTGCAAAAAAACCCTTTAAACATTAACCTTTAATAAATTACATTTACAAAAAGTACCTTTTAAGTCAAAAACTAAAAATCTTGAATTAAAAAAAAACTAAAAAAATAACTTTTAAAATAAGAATCATTAAAAAAAGCAGACTTAAAATCCCTATAAAAAACTGCTTCAAAAATTACCCTTTAAAATTTTAACCTTTAAAAAATTACCATTTAAAAAAAGTACCTTTTACTAAAGAACTTTTTCCAACAGTTGATTCGAAAAATATAATTTAATAAAAAAGCCTTATGAAGTAACTTTGAAAAGGCTAGCGTATTTGGTAAGTGTTTTCCAAAAGCAATTTTAAAAAAGTTTCTGAAAAAGTTCCTTCCAAAAAGGTACCTTAAATAAATATCCTGCCCTAAATATATGTCTTTTAAAAAATACCTTTTAAAAATTTTTACGTCTGAATTAATTACATTAAAAGAACATAAAAAAGTTATTTTTTTTTAAATATCATTACAAAAAGTACTTTTTAACAAATCCTCTTAACAGTAGGGGTTTTTGCTTTGATTTGTATTAAAGGCCTTTATAGAAAGCAATACACAATAGCCACATGGTGCCCACTAGGAACCATGAGCGAACAACAGCCTCATTTGGGGGGGGGGGTCTATTATATGAGAAAATTTGTTTATAATATTTGTTTGCTTTAGTCTGACCATTCTAACGCAGTATAGAATGCAGGGGGTTCCTAATTTTTACAAAAAAAGTTTAAAAAATTTTAAAAATTTTTAAAAAAATTTTAATAAATTTTAAAAAAAATTTTACAAAATTTGTGCAAGAAATTACTAAACAAAATTTATAAAAAATTTCTAAAAAAATTTATAAAAAGTTTCTAAAATTTTTTTTATAAAAAATGTACAAAAAAATTTTAAAAAACAAATTAAAAAAAAATTTAAAAATTTTACAAAAATGTTTAAAAAAAAAAATTAACAAAAAATTTTTAGAAAAATGTTTAAAACAAATTTTTACAAAAAAAACTCTAGTCTGACCATTCTAACGCAATATAGAATTCAGTAGGTTTCTAATTTTTACAAAACAATTTTAAAAAAATTTGTGCAAGAAATTAATAAAAAAAATTTATAAGAAATTTCTAAAAAAATTTACAAAAAGTTTCTAAAAATATTTTATAAAAAATTTTCAAAAAATCAAAAAAAAGAAATAAAAAAAAAATAAAAAAAATCCAATTTTCTTTTTTACCAAATTTCCCTTTTAGGTAGAATTTCCATTAATTTTGTTTTCTTTCTTCCTTGTCTTCACAATTGTGTACGTTTGTGTGTGTGTGTGTGTGTGCGGGTAACATCAACACAGTGTGCAAATATACAGTGCATGAGCGTTGCGTTCAATATGCTCCAGCATCTTGTATAACAACATATGTCAAGTCGAAAAAAGTCAAGGGCGGCGTTGATCTACTACATCATTGGGTTGAAGGCAACTGTTACGAACGCTGTTCGAAATGTCGCAAACGTATTAAAGCGTATCATGGCATAACAGGACTCACGTGTCGTTGGTGTCACATGATGGTAAGTGTTGTTCATTTGACAAACAGAAATTCATATCATTATTTTTAATTACACAAATAGAAATGATATACAATTAATACAAATAATTTTATAAAAATCACGTTGCGGTAAAAAAAGCTTTTTGTTGTTGAAAACTATTTTTTTGTAATTTTTGTTTTTTTAATCGTATCGAGAAGAGAATTGAACAATTAAAACCCATGTCCATTCTGTTGGAAATTTAAATTTTATTTTTTTTTAACTTGTCTGTTGTTGCTTTAATTGTTGTTAAATAAATCATAAATATTTGGTATCTCCAGTGTAAAAAATGAAAGAGAAAAAAATTTAGTTTTATTTGTTTGTTTTCGGTTGCAGTCACGTTCATTGATAAATATCAAAGTTTGTGAAAAATCACGCAAGTTTTCTACAAATAGTTGCAGAATTATAAACAAATATTGCGCCAATATATTGCCAATATATTGCATGAAAGCCAGCATGAAAGCGAGTTCCTTCGGAGGCCATTAAGGACCATTGTGATGCCCTAAAAATCATCTACATGCTACATTTCCCTCTAAAACACCAGAACCTCAAGTTTGTACGAACCATCTGGAGCTTTTCACAAAATTTATCAGTCTAGCCAGTTCCACGTCGTGAAGACAGTCCAGGTTTAGAAAGAATCCTTGGCCTAAGAATTTGAGCCTACTTTATTGCAGAACCGAGCAGTAGCAAAGAAAGTGTTAAAATTATTTTTTATCCTCATGCAGACAACTTCTTCAGTTCTCACTTTGAGAGATTTCCATATGCTTCAAAATATGTTTAATCAGACAGAGCCCCGTTAAGATATCTACTAGAAACGTCCTTTCTAGTAGGCATCGTCCTTTCTTTGTCGATTGAGGGCCAAAGAATTTTGGTAGTCCATCTGAGAACCGTTTCTTTTAGCGATCATTCCCGTAACGAAATTCGGCCAGGCGTACGTTGATATCTCCCTGTGTATTTACCACATCCAGGTTCGAACCGTTTCTTGCACACATTTCGGCCATCTCGTTTCCACGAATGCTGGAATGTTCTGGAATCTAAAATATTCTAACACGGTGTCGTCTAAGTAGGGTCAGAAATTGTATGCACTTCAGTACAAATTTGGATTTCACTAGAGCTCACGATTACGTCAAGGTATTTATCATCAGTTCCAGAAAAACGCAATCCATTTATGGTAGCCTAAACTTCAGCATTTCGTATACTTCTGGTAAAGAGAACCAGTTCCGTTTTTCAGGGTTAATTTCGAGACTGTTTTTCCCAAGCGAATAGTTGGCCCAATGCCGACTCCATGAGTACGCAGATGGAAATTTCGCCCTGATAAAGATTCAAACGTTTATCACAGTTTGTGGAACAAAGCACTCATTTTGAAAATAAATTTGTAATATTTCCCAAAGTTGTTCATGTATCACATTTTGGACCGCGGTTGTAGAATACTGACTGATAGTCAATATTTCAAACAAACAAAATCTATCAGTGTGAACATTTGGATTTATGTGGACCACCTCTTATTTATAGCTTCACTTTACAATAAATGTCCTTTTTGATAAAAAAAATACCTCCTTAAAAGGTTTTCAATTATCAAACAGGATCAAAGAAAATTGTTGCAGCTTCTTCAAATCTAACAACAACAAATCACGTTTTATATTTAAAATAAAATATAAATTGTAATTCTTATTGTTATTGTTAAATCCATTACCTAATGATTTTGCCTTTGCTCTGACAAATCTTTTTGTTGCAACAATTTTCGTTACATTTTTATTGTTGTTTCTTCTCTTTATACTTCCGCTTAAATTGACGATTCATAAATTGTCACGTATTTTTGAACAATGTGTTTCGTTCTGCACGTAACATTGACTTGTAGTAAATCTGTATCTAATAAATAGTTTCGAAATGCTTCGACTTAGTGAATCCTTTTTTTTCGCTTTTGTTGCCACAAGGATAACAGCAGCTAACAACGAGTACCACCACCCGTCAGCTTCTTTGAAAAATCAAATTTGAAAAAATTTATTCTGTTGTGTATAAAACTTGTTCTTTCTTCTGCTGCTGTATTCTTTTTATTAAATTTATTTTTATTAAATTTAGTTGTATTTATATTTTAGACAAAAAGAAAAATTGAGTTTCTTTATTCAGTTTAAATTGTTTTCGAAGCCCTTTTTTTGGGGTGGCAGATCTTGTTGTTTATATTGTTAGAAAAATAAACAAATAAAATAAAATAAAATACAAAAAAGGAAAATTTTCCATAATACTTTGTGCTTAAAAAATAATGTTGCACAATATTTTCAGAAATCTATTATTTTTAATATTTTATTGCTAAATTTAGCAAAGAGGATTTATATTTTAAACTGTTTTAAATTCAATTTAAGAAAAAATAATACAAAAATATGTTCGAAAATATACATAAATGCCATACAAAACATGCAGAGAGTTCTCCAAAACTATATACACTTAAATAACTTGGAAGGATAGTAATAATTACATTTTGATGGCACGGATCAAGAGCCTTTTGATACTCTTCACTACACTATACATATATGAGCTTGTCATTCCGTATATTATTTCCACAATATTCATTGCTATTATGAGAAAGGGAAGACGATTGAGCGTTCTCCGTCTGACTGTAAACGGGTTAAAATCAATTTTTACAATGGCTGTAAAAAGTTACAGACAAATTGAGTACACCAATCTATCAGGTATAGTTTCGAACCATTTGCTATTGGTACTCTGCAGCATTGATCCACAAATGGTGGAGATATAACGCAAAAGATGCGAACACGTCTATTGGTCTTACGTTTTTTGAAAAAAAAAGCAATCAGAATTTCACAAAAATATCACATTTTCGCAAAAACATTTTAAATTTACCAAAAAATTACAATATCGAACAAAAAATCCAGTTTCAGCAAAAAATCACAATTTCTGCCACTTCTTTAGTTGAAATGGTTTTTCTAAAGACTTCAGGCAACTTATAGAAATTCTTGGTGTACCAAATATAGTATCGTGAGTTTCTCTATTGAATATCAGTATAATCCGTCCAAAAGTTATGGGAATATGCTAAACAAAAGCCGAGTGCCTATATTTTCCATACGTTTTGCAATGTTTTTCTGTTTCTTGGTATGTTTTTATTGTTTTTGCTTTATTGTATTTGAAGCAGGGACCGAACATAATTGTTATTTTTTAACCGACTTCAAAAGAGAGGGAGGTTATCTATTCGTCTGAATGTTGCTTTTTTTATGTATGTAATCGCAGAACTCAGCCATTTTAAAAATAGTTCATTATATTAAAAATTAAAGGGTGTCCCCATACAACATACATGTTTTTTACGTGTATTAAGAACGGTAAAGGGCACCAAATTAAAATTTAAAAAAATTCCGTGTCGCTATAGGTCCCAACAGCAGAAATTAATTAAAAAATTATTTTAAAATTTAAAGGGTGTCCCCATAGATGACGTAATTTGACTTATTTGGGACTATCTCTTGAACCGTTATAAACAAAACCTTCAAAATTTGACAGAATATCGATTACTATGACCGTTATAATAAAATGTATAAATATTAAAAATTTTAAAGGGTGCTCCAATAGTTCATTTAATTTGATGTATATGGCCATACTTTTGAAGAGTTGTACACAGACCGCTGAAGTTCACAAAGAACCTGTATTGCTGAAGTCCGCAATAACAAAAAGTATAAAATTTGAATTTGGAAATAAAAGGGTGTCCCAATAGTTAATGTAATTCTATGTATGTGGCCAAACTTTTGAACTGTTATAGACAGACAGCTGAAATTTACAAGGAACCTGTACTGCAAAGTCCACTATAGCAAGTATACAATTTGAATTTAGAAACTAAAGGTTGTCCCCATAAATTATGTAATTTGATCAATATGGCCCTATCTTTTGAACCGTTAAATACAAACACTTGAAAATTTAGCAGAATATCCACTACTTTCTCTGGTATGATAACAAGTATAAATATTTGCAATTATAATGTAAAGGGTGTCCCAATAGTTCATATAATTTGATATATATGGTTAAACTTTTGAACCGTTATAGACAGATAGTTGAAATTTACAAAGAATCTTTGTTGCCAAGTTCTCGATAACAACAGGTCTTTCATTTAAAATTGTAAATTAAACGGTGTCCGAATAGGTGATGTTATTTGATCTATGTTACCCTATCTTTGAAACCGTAATAGACAGAGGCTTGAATGGTGTCCCCATAAAAGACGGATGCTGGTGAAAATAGCTTAAATTTTGAACAGTAATAGGTGCTTGATAGATGCTTGACATTCACATAGTCTTACAGATTACTTCTTACATTTTTAGTTTATAATCTGTTTTGAAGTCGGTTTTTTTTTTGCAAAAATTATTTTTATTTCAGATAAAAAGGTTACGTAAAAGTTCACTTTATTTAATATTAATTATTTTTAACCATTATCATTGCTTATATATTATTTTGGTTATCGTAAGCAATTAAAGTAAGAAATATTTTTTTTTTTTTTTTTTGGTTATAAGTAACCATTATATCAACAAAAAAAAGTTTTTTTATTTTAAATAAACATTTTTGTCAACAAAAATTTTTTTTTTTGTTTTTGGTTATCATTGACAATACAAAAATCAAAATAAAAATTTACTGATACTGAATTTGTGTCAAGAAAATCAGTAAATTCATATAAAAAAATTCTGTATTAATGACAACAACTTATTCTTAACGAACCACATTTGATTTTATTTATTTAAATATGATAACCAAAAAGGAAAAGAAAAACTTATGTAATGGTTATTTTTCACCAAAAAATCTTTTCGGTTGATATAATGGTTAACTGCAACCAAAAAAAAATTTTTGGTTGATATAATGGTTATTTATAATCAAAAAAACAAAACTCTCACTAAAATTGGTTGGGATGACCAGAATAAAATATATCTTATAGAAATGGTTAATTTTAACCATTTTATAAATGTATCAATATTAATGGTTAAAAATTACTTTTTTATGATTTATCTTATAATTGTTACGTCCCCGATTTGAAGCCAAATTTTCCTGCAAAAATCTCTAGATACCAAAATAACGAAATTTTTAACAAAATGTCACAATTTCACCAAAATTAAAAAAAAAATTAAAAAATTGTTATTTAAAAAAAAAATAACCTGAAATGGCCTACACTCAACATTGCCTTACCCAATGGAAACAGATATTTTTATGGATATATTACATAAAGAATATAAATTCAAAGTATATTCGAATCGAAAATTTAATTATTTTCGGTTTGGGGTGTTAAGTAAACTACCCCTTGCCCCTTCCCGATTATGCCTAAAATTTATACAGCTCTTCATCTCCAAATACCAAAGGCACATACTGAATTTCATTTTGATATGTCATACAAAACGACCTGTATAGCGTTCACCAAATTTGAGAGTAAGTAAACTACCCCTTGCTCCCTCCCGATTATGCCCAACATTTATACAGCTCTTTATCTCAATATACCAATGTACATTTGGTAAAAACTCATTTTAATATGTCAAACGGTATGACCTTTAGAGCGTTTACAAAATTTGGGGGTAAGGAAACTAACCCTTGCCCCCTCCCGATCACCATATACCAAAGGCATATACATAATAAATTTCGTTTTGATATGTATGACCTGAAAAAACTCCACAAAAATAGTGGCATACACTCCCACCCACCAACAGACATTATCCCGAAAATAGTCAAAATGGATTCAGGAGACCTCAAAACGTATAAATCCATCGAAATCCCGACCTTGATTTTTTTAATGATTACTACTTTACCTTATATGGTAAAGTAAAAATTTAAAATTTATTAAAAACCGACAACGTAGAAAGAAAAGCCAAAAACAAACTAAAGATATCGAAAAAGTACGCTTAAACATCCAATTTTTTTTTTCTCAACTTCTGTTGACCTCAGTATATTAGCAGCCACAATCTCTACAAGATAGCAGAGGCCGCTGTATTATATAAAATATCGTTTGAACAAAAGTACCTTTTAAAAAATGTACCTTAACAAAAAAGCAGTTTCTACAAAAAATGTTGGTATTGAAAAAAAAAATGTCTTTTGAAACAAGAATCTTTTGAAAATCATACCTTTGCAAAATAGAACTTATTAAAAAGTGTATTTTTTAAAACAAAGTACCTTTTAAAAAAAGTACTTTTGAAAAAAAGTATTTTCTACAAAAATTTAAGTTTTGAAAAAAAATGGCTTTTGAAAATTAAAAAGGGTATTTTTTGGGGACAAAATAATGTTAGAAAAGTACCTTCTGATAATATATTCCTTTAAAGAAAGAACAACTTGCAAAAGTTATCAAGAAAGTACCTTTTGAAAAAAAAAATCTTATAGGAAAACTACAATCTTAAAAAAGTACCGTCTGAAAACATACAAAAATTGCCACATGCAAAAATTATTTTTCCAGGAAGTACCTTTTGAAAAATAGCATTTTTTTGGAAATAAAATCTTAAACAAGTACATTTTGAAAGTACTTTTTAACACTACATTGCCCAAGGAAGTAATTTTGACTGATTTTAAATTTCAGTTCGAAAAACAACTATTTATATAATGACCGAATTTCTTAGAATTGTTTGACTTTTTATACAACATATAAATTTATATTAATTTATTTTATTAATAATTGTAGTTACCTCCCCCTCCCTCATGTTCAGTATATTTATATGTGCTATACCTATATTGCCCAAAAGCAGTCATTTTGCCAATAAAAAATTTCAGTCCTTGTAGTGTTGAAAAATACATTTTTTGAGAAAAAAAAGTCTTACAACAGTAACCTTCTGAAGGTACTTATTAAGGGAGTACCTTTTGAAAAAGTATGTCGGAAAAAGTACCTGTTGAAAAATAATATAGGGTATATGAAAAAAGTTTGTTTAGAAGATGTACCTTAAAAAAAAGAGTGACTTTCAAGAAAGTACCTTAAAAAGGCCCATTTTAATAAAGCAATGACAAACAAACTACTGAAGTACAACGAAATATAATTTTAGGGCATTAAACACGGTTATTTGTTGACAAGAAATAACCATACTAAGGCATTCAATTGTAATCATAATTTATATATAAATTGTATTGAAATTCGATTTGAATTGGTATTTTAAAAAGGTTAAACTGTTTGTTTTTTTTTTTTTTTTTTGTTTTTGTTAGTTATAATTGTTGCAATAAAACTTAAGAAAATTTCGCATTTTAATTTATTTCTTTTAGAATTTCGTAAATACTTTCATTATAAAAATCTGTGACACGTGTTGTTTGAACTCCGAACTTATTTTCATACAATTTTATTTTAACATTCATTAACCAGATGCAGCTATTTTTAACAGAAGCCCAAATTCAAAAAGAAACCCGTGGAATTACAAAATATTCACTTCTATTTTCAGCAGCACTTCTTTCTAATTTTTCTGCTAATATTTGCTAACGAAAAATAAAAGCATCCTCCTTTCAGTTTCCTTTATCGTTACAAAGTTATTTAATTTTTATTTATTTTTATCTTTTCTGCCAATAGTTACACAACCGTTGTGCTTCATCTGTAAAAAAGGAATGTTCATTAGGTGAATTTGCCGACTTAATTGTGCCACCAACTGCCATTTGTCCTGCTGTATTGGATCGCCAGCGTTCAGTTAATCAAGCGAATAAGGTAAAAGATGTCCACTAATTTTCAACTTAATTAAAGAAAAGAAACACAGAGATACAAATGCATGTTAAGAATACAAAAAAAATAATTTAAAAAACATTAAATTTAAGAATAAAATATACAGATAAAAAGGAAAAGTATTGGAATTGAGCATTTTTAAAGGGAAAAACACTTAACGGGTAATGATTCATATGATTCAATGATATGTCAATCAATAAAAATATTATAGACTTTAAAGGCGACAGTTTATGAATGTTTATAATTTTAAAAACCATAAAAACCTTTAAAGTTGTGATTTTTTAAGAAACTTTTAAAAATTAAAAAAAAAATAACTTTTGAAAAATATGGTTTTTAAAACAATTCCCTTAAAACACCATTTGAAGTTGAACCTGTTAAACAATACATATAAAAACCTATAGAAAAAGTACTTAAAATAAAAGAATTATTTAAATAAAGTATATTTCGAAATATATAAATAACTTTTAAGAAAAATTAGCTTTCAAAAAAGTAATTCTTTTTAAGAAAAAATAATAATAATAATTTTCGAAAACATTCAAAAAAATTTTTGAAGTCAGGCTTAAATTCGTTTAATTCTCTCTAAGCAGAGAGAATATTATTTACAAATTAGGTGGTTAATTTTAAAGAAAAGAAAGTACCATTTTAAGAAAGTACCATTTTAAGAAAGTACCATTTTAAGAAAGTACCATTTTAAGAAAGTGTCTTTTAAACAAACTATTTTTTTAAAGTAGCTTTTTAGGCAAGTGATTTTTTAAAAAATACGTTTTTCAGAAAGTACTTTTTTAAAACGTACGTTTTGAAGAAAGTAATTTTAGAAATATGCATTTACAAAACACCTAAAAAAATATTTCCTAAGAAAATATCTTTTCAAATAATCCGCTTTTCCGAAAAGTACCTTTGGATAAAAGTACTTTTTGAAAAAAAATATTAATATAAAAAAAGAACATTTAAAAAAGTAAATTTATACCCTTACACCTTTTTAAAGTAATATTAAAAAAAAAAAAAAAACTTCTTAAAAAGTAACTTTTTAAGAATGCAGCTTTTTAAGAAAGTGCCTTTTTAAGAAATAAATTTTTAAAGAAATTCACTCCAGGAAAATACATTTACAAAAAACCTTTTAAAAAAATATTTCATACGCAAATATCACATTTCGATAAAGAAAAAAAACTTAAAAAAAATCAATTATTTAAGTTTTATACGTACGTTTTTGAAAAATTACTTAAAAAATTTACAAACTAACTTTATAAAAAAAGTATCTTTTTAAAAAAGTACTTTTGGAAGAAAGCAACTTCTGAAAAATATATTAAAACCCTTTTTAAAAAATATTTCCTTAGAAAATAGATTTTCAAAGAAGTTACCTTTTTTAAAGTACCTTTTGAAAAAAAATACTTTTTGAACTACCCTCATATAAAAAAAAACCATTAAAGTTTTATAATGTACATTTAAAAAAATACTAAATAACTCTTGATAAAAGTATATTTTCAAATAAAGTACTTTTTGAAAATTACATTTTAAAATTTAAAATTACCTTTTTAGAAAAGAACTTTTTGAAAAAAACACATTTCTAAAGCTGAAAAACGTACCTTTTATAATAGATAACTTTAAATAATGGTATTTAATAGACAGTTAAAAAGTACCTTTCGAAAAAAGTACTTTTTGGTTAAACGCCCTATATAAAAACCATTTTGACAGCATCAAAGTTTTCTAAAGCTTTATGTTGTACTTTAAAAAATACTAAAAAATATAAAATTTTAAAAAAGGATTTTAAAACTAAAGTACTTTTTAAAAATAAATTACCTTTAAAAATGAGTTCTTTTTGTAAAAGATACTTTTAAAAAACAAGAAATTTTTAAAGCTCAAAAATATACATTTTATAATAGATAAATTTAAATAATTGTTTTTAATAGGCAGTTAAAAAGTACCTTTCAAAAAAAGTACTTTTTGAGAAAACACCTTACATAAAAAATACATTTTGAAAAAAAAAATTCACATTTTTTAAAAAAGTTTTATGATGTTCCGTTAAAAAAATTACTAAAAAAATATCTGAAAAAAGAATATTTTAAAATATAGTACTTTTTAAAAGTTACCTTTGAAAAGAAGTTCTTTTTGGAGTAGAACCTTTTGAAAAAAAACACTTTTCTAAAGCTAAAAACGTTCCTTTTATAATAGATAACTGTAAATAATTATTTTTAATAAACAGTTAAAAAAGTACCTTTCAAAAAAGTACTTTTTGCAAAAACCCCATTTTGAAAAAATCATATTTTTGAGTGTTTTACTTTAAAAAAATTACTAAAAAAATATATTTGAGAAAAGGGTATTTTAAAATAAAATACTTTTACAAAATTGTCTTCCGAAAAAAGGTATTTTTTGAAAAAGAACCTTTTGAAGAAACACATTTTTAAAGCTGAAAACGTACCTTTTATAATATATTACTTGTAATAATTGCCTTTAATAGACAGTTTCTTTAACAGAAGGACTGTGGGAAAATACCTTTTAAAATAAAATAAGTACTTATTTTAATAAGACGTGTTTTTTTAACTTTAAAATACTAAGACTAAATATAAAAAAATCTGAAAAGTAAATTTTTAAAAATTCTTTTCTTTTTGCATGAAAATTCATTTGGGATAGAAAATATTTTATTTGAAACTTTTTTTGTAAATACTGTACATGTTAACAGGATATAATAGAATTAAAAAAATATATTACTGATTTTAGGTTTCCCATAAAAGTACCTTTAAAAAAGTACCGTGCAACACGCAAACACGCCGAAATCATACTCAAATACTATTGTCTTAAGGCTGATTCTCTAATTAAGCCAATTTTATATTTGAAATAATGAAATATATATTATTTCGAATAAAATTTGTTTAAATAGGAAAAATAAACCTTTACAGGAAATAAACCATACAGGAAAGATGTTAAAAACAAAATACTGAATAAAATATTACTTATCAAATAAAGCTCTTAATTCCAATACTTTTCTTTTTTAAATTAATATCAGAAGGAATACCACGTTAACACTATACATAAACACCTCACCCAGCTTTATCTCATTAACGCTAATTATAATATCCATTTTATCTATTCTTTTTTTCCTATTTAATCTTCCAAATAAAAATCCAAATTAATTTCCAACCAAATATTCGACCGACGAAATGAACAAAATAAAAATACTCTGCTTCATTTTATGATGATTTGGATCATCAATTATCATCATCTATCACAATTTGCTAAATTAAATTTCAAATTTCCTTTTCAACCATTAAATGCAAATTATATATTTATGTATATGTAAATTCATGTTAATGTAAATGTAAATGTAAATGCTTGTGTATATTATCTGTATTACAAAAAAAAAAAAAAAAAAAAAAACTTTAAATTTAATTTTGCAAACACTAAAAACAGAAATCTTCTACATTCCAAACACATCACCAACAGGCCACACATTTTCAAATTACACCACCCAATGAAAACAGTTGTCCTCTTTTGGTATTTGTTAATCCCAAGAGTGGCGGACGACAAGGTGACCGTATTCTACGTAAATTTCAATACATGCTTAATCCCCGTCAAGTTTACGATCTATCCAAAGGAGGTCCTAAAGAAGGTAAGTCAACTCTGAAATCACTAAGAGAATATCAAATGACATGCATTTAAAATGACATTAATTTATTTACAAGAACTCGTGTTGACTTTTAGTCAACTTTTATTCAATTTGACATGACATTAAGACAACTAAAAACAACAAATTAATTAAAATTATATTTTGCAATCAACAGCAGTATAGTCGTCATATCCATCTTTTGCTTCCTATTTAAATCTGTGTCTTTCGTAATTATTATTCGCATACATTGAGTTACAATAGGGTGGCTCAACAAATTGTATTCTACTAGTAAATGAGCTAATTGAAGTAAGGTTGCTTTCATCTCAAATACAGCAGATTTAAAAAAAATCATCTTAGAAAAAGAATTCTTTTAAAATTTCCTTTTAATAGAAATACATTTTTATAAAGAGTATCTTTTTCAAAAAGTACTATTTCATAAAAAGTACCATTTCATAAAAGTACCTTATTATAACAAGTAACTTTTTATAAAAAGTGTTTTTTCATAAACAGCATCTTTAAAAAAGCATATTGTTGCCAAAATACCGTTAAATGGATAAAATGTACACATCTTGTCGTAAATAGTACCTCTATAAAACAAATATTTTTTAAAAAGTACACTGAAATATACCTTTAAAACCTTTTTATAAAAACTGCTTTTTTATAAAAAAAAGAAGTACCTTTTTATAAAAAGTACTTTTTTATAAAAAGTACTTTTTTATAAAAAGTTATCAAAATTAAAATAAAATAATGGATAAAAATGCACGTATCTTCTTGCAAGTAATAAATCTATGCAGCAAATATTTAAAAAAAGTACATTTTGTAAAAAGTACCTTTACTAAAAATATATTTAAAAAAGTACCTTTGAAAAAGTACATTTTAAAAACAAAATATCTTTTTAAAATGTATGTGTCCTAAAAGATATGCAAATCTTAACAATAAAAAAAGAAACTTTTGAAAAAAGTACCTTTTAAAAGAAGTACCTTATATAAATAGGTATTTAGGAAAAAGCCTCCTTTAAAATTAAAGGCACTAAAGAAAATATTCTAGAAAAAGAAGTAAGTTAATAAAACAACTTTAAAAATAATTTAAAGAACCATTAAAAATATCCGTTAAAATAAAAGCATGGAAAAAGAAACGTTGAAAAAGTACCTAAAGAAAGTATAGGTATGTTAGTTTAAAGGCGTCGCCCGCTTAAAGCAAGTTCACTTGTAGGCCATTAAGGCTCATTGTGATGCCTCGACGACCATATACCCCTACGCTTGCCTATAGAAAACCAGCACCTCCACCTGTATCTTTTCGCAAAACCTAGCAGCCTACTCATTGTCGCATTCTTAAGACAGTCCTGGTCCTGAATCTTTGGCCCAAATATTTGAGCCTCTTCAGCCAAATAGCTTATAGTACGAGAGATTCCCGGGCTATCATACAGTGTCTACTAGAGGAAAAATCCGATTTTCCTACAGGCCAGACTATTGATATTGACTTCAATAGCCTTCTGCCAAGTTTAATTTGTTTCTAGCTGAGCTGCTAAGAGCAGTGTTGCCAAAAAGAAAGTTTCTACAAAATCACTCAATATCTTTATCTTGAAATAAAGATCCATATATAAAGATCCATAAATAAAGATTCATATATAAAAAAGTTATATTTGAAGAAAGTAAGCATGTAAAAAGTACCTTTTTAAAATTACTTTTTCAAAAAGTACGTTTAAAGAGTTATTTTTTAAAATTACTTTTTAAAGAAGTAACATTTACAAAAAGAATTTTTTTCAAAATACCTTTTAAAATAAGTACTTTTTACAAAAGGTACTTTTTACAAAAAGTACTTTTTACAAAAAGTACTTTTTTCAAAAAGTACCTTTTAAAAAAATAAACTTTTTATTACTATTTCCAAAAGTCATCTATTAAAAAGGTACTTTCTGAAAAACGTCCTTAAAAAAAGTACATTTTGAAAACAGTTTAGTTTCTTTTAACAAAAATATATGTAAAAACCACATTTTAAATTTTGATGTCGTTTAAAAAGGGATCCGTCTAATGTGAACATTTGCCTTTATACATAAATGTTTCTGTTTATGTTTACGAGAAAAAATATTTTAATTAAAACTTTTCTGTGAGTACTATTTGGAAAACTTCAACATCTACTAGTGTAAGCAACTGGGTAAGAGTTTTAAATTAATACGACTACAACACACATGGTGCATTAGCGATTTTATATTTTTCCAAGCTGCAAAATAAAAAAGAACATTTAAGCAACTTTTATTTTAAAAGTACAAAAATAATTGAAATTACTAAAATTAATTAATTGTATAATTTAGATTAAAGCAAATTTAGATTAAAACAAATTTTCTGAGTCAAATGTTGTGGAAAATTAGAACTAGAAAACCTCCACTAAAGTTATAAATTGATTTCAAACTTTTTTTTATTAGAAATTTTCAATTTATTAGAAATTTCATTCCGTCTTTCATACGAAATTAAGTTTAGGATTGTGCCATAGAGTAAGAATTTGTTATTGTTGTTTCTTCATTTGAAATTTGAAAAATACTAAAATAATTTGCCAATAAAGTTGTTTCTTATCTTATTATTGTATTCCATTTTAACTTGTGTTTTTTATTCTCTTTTCTTATTTCAATCACTTCCTTTTTAAGGTCTCACATTATTTAAAGAGTTGCCCAATTTTAAAGTTATTTGTTGTGGTGGTGATGGTACGGTGGGTTGGGTGTTAGAAGCCATGGGTAAGTTTCTTTGAGTGTGTATGTGTCTAATGAAATGAGTTTCAAAGGCTTTCTATTAAAAGTTGAAATTTGTTTTATTAAGTCGTTTGTTTTTAATTTCTAACATTTTTGTTTTTCTTCTTTTTCTCTTGTTGTTTCAAAACAGATTCTATAGAATTTGCCACACAACCAGCAATTGGTGTCATACCACTGGGTACTGGCAATGATTTGGCACGCTGCTTGCGTTGGGGTGGCGGTTATGAGGGTGAAAATATACCAAAATTGATGGACAAAATAAAACGTTCGAGTGTTGTTATGTTGGATAGATGGAGCATAGAAGTTACAAATAATCCCATGTATGAGGAGATACCGAGACCTAGAGTAAGTTAAAGGAGTTATTTGTTTTATTTTCGTAGTTTTTTGTTTTTTTTTTTAATATGCGTTAAAATATTTATCATGTATTCAGAAAGAATATTTAAATTTAAATACAAATAAATCGGATTTAATAACAACTTTTATTAACTACCTGACGGACTCGGCCTCAAAAATTCGATTTCCGCAATGTTCACGGAGGGTCTTAGGTACCATTTTGAACAACTGCGCATTCTCGAATAGGACAACGCCAAAAAAATTCTAACAGACTTAAACACTAGAACTTTCCATTAGTATATGTAAATAAATCAGTCAAGTGCGAGTTAGTCTCACACACGTAGGGTTCCGTACTATGTTTTGTACGCCTTTAAAAACTCAAGTTGTTAATTTTTCATGTCTTATGGGGCACCCTTTTCTTTTTAAAAGTCATATTCGCGAAAATTGCATCGCTATTGGAACACCCTTTCAATTTTAGGAATTGTTGTTATAACGGCTATGGTAATAAACTTTCTACAAAAATATCAGGCCTACCTATTGAGGTTCAAAAAATAAGGTAATATACGTGAAAAACGTGTCACTGATGGATCACCCTTTTCAGGTTTAATTTAATAGAAAGCAAACATAGAGTTAATTGCTGTCTGGAAATTTTAAGTGGTTGCCTTCTATAGCTCAAGAAATAAAGACATAACGGCAAATAACACCTCACTTTCGGAACACCCGATAAGTTTTAGTATTTATTGCTATAGTGGCCACAGTTATACACCTTCTGTGAAAATTTCAAGAGTCTACCTAATATGGTTCAAAACTTAGGCCTTATACATGCAAATTACTAAACTATCGGAACACCCTTTAATTTTTAGGTTTATTTTTTTATACTTGTTTATATAGCGAACTAAGTTTTAATTACTGTTTTTAAATCTTGAGTCCATACCTCCTACAGTTCAAGAAATAAACACATATTCGTGAACAACACCTCTCTATGGGAACACCCTATTAGTTTAAGTATTTGTTACTATAGCGGCCACTGTTATACACCTTCTGTGAAAATTTCAAGCGTCTACCTATTATGGTTCAAAACTTAGGCCTTATACATGCAAATCACACTACTAACGGAACACCCTTTAATTTTTAGGTTTATTTTTTTAGACTTGTTTATATAGCGAACTAAGTTTTAATTACTGTTTTTAAATCTTGAGTCTATGCCTCCTACAATTCACGAAATAGGCACATAGTCGTGAATAACACCTCTCTATCGGAACACCCTATAAGTTTTAGCATTTGTTTCTATAGCGGCAACAGCTATACATCATCTGTGAAAATTTCAAGAGTCTACCTATTACGGTTCCAGAGATAAAAAGTGGGGAAATATAAATACCCTTTAATTTTAAGTTGTACTAATCGTAGATTTTAGGCATATAAAAAAAGGGCAAAATGCTTAACATCCTTCGTGCCGTTCGCGAGATAAGTGGCTTCATCCGGAGTGGGCATAAAAAACCGTTGCTTATTTTTCCCATGGAATATATTATACTCCCAGGAAAAATTAGTAAAACATCCAATTACGAGGTATTTATATATCCCGGTTTTTTAATTCAGAAAAACGACACTATTTCGTCGACGATATCTTCACACACCTTTAAAGTATTCATGATAAAATAGAAAATCAAACTCATCACAAATGATTATAGAGTTACCAGATCTGACAATCTAATGACAGATGGTTTTTCACTAGTAACTTAGGTAATAATAGAGAAGGGACTTTTATTTTTTGTTTTTACATTTTTGGATGTCCTCTAGACCATATTTCTTTTTTGACTTTTTACTTTTCCAATTAAAGCAAAAAACTAAAACATCTACATCTTCTAAGACCTGGCTGTACTAATTAACACTTCCACTATTCTCCTCCTGACTGAAAAAAAAAAATTAATAATTATGGCGCTCATTTAAAAATCCTAAAAGACCAGTAATACGTAAGCTCGCCTCCCTTGCAAACTTTTAGTGAAGGTTGGACATGAAATGTCATGCAAGGGAGGCAAGCTTACGTATTACTGGTCTTTTAGGGTTTTTAAATAAGCCACATTATTAATTTTTTTCAGTCAGGATGAGAATACCAAAGAAGGCATTATACCGAAGACGGCAATAGACCATTTAAAAAAGTTATTTAAAATAAAAAATAAAATTATAAATAAATTTTTATTTAATCCAAATGTTTCGACTACTCATAATATAACTGACTTGCCATCTGTCGATGTTTAAGTGCTGCCGATTTCAGTTTCCAGAGAGTTTGATTTGAGGTTGATAAAATCAGTAACAATTAGTTATTTGAGTTGAGTTTGCCGTTATTTTTGCGGTAAAGTGATGGCAACCACTGTTTCACAATAATCATCCTTAGCGATGAATCACATTTTCGATGGCGTTGTTAATCATCAGAATTGCAAAATTCGATTACTCTTCAATAGAGTTACTTAAAGTCAAAGGTTTATGCCAGCAAGCTCATAGCAGTGCAACACAGAAAAATACTTACACCTTGATAATTGATAATTGAATTTAAAAATCAATTATTTAGTTAATTAGAAATTTGTTTTGTTCTATTTTAAACAAGTTAATAATTGAATCAATTAAAAAATAATTGAACTTTAATTTAAAACTAATTAAAACTAATTAATTGGTTTAAAACTTTTTTTTCTGTGAACGCTGCATCAATGATTATAGACCATTTTAACAGAGCAATGCGTGAGTAATCGAATGGAAGAGGTCTCAGACCCATTGTGCAAGAGCGAAATTTGAGTACCAGAAAAAAACGAAAAAAATGGCCATAGTCGATAATTTCTCGTAATCTCCTAGAAAAAAAAGTTCAAAAATAGTAAACTTTAAACGGTTCTTCTGTAAAATTTACTTTTTTACCCTTAGGTCCATTTCTGTTTGTACGGTACCATACAATACGAATTTTGTTCTTTAGTTCTCATTTTCATGTCTTTAAGACGTTTTTAATTACTTGTTGATTCAATAATAGCGCGCATTATTCCTAATTCTGTCATTAATATTCGTCAAATCTGATCGATTAAAAACCTCCTCCTTCCTTTCACTACTATTGCGACATTTGGTACGGAAATAAAACCATTCGGAGCATTAAATAACTTACTAAATAGTTATTCTTCAAAATAAAGCTAAAAAATAAATAAATCTTGGATTAATAACAGTTTATTGCCAAATCGGACTTTAGCAATGGAATCTATAATAATATGATTGAAGCACAAAAAAAGATTAATGTCTATTGGGTTTTTATTTACTGTTGCCCTTGTTCATACCATGACATCAAACATCTATTTTATTCCGCCTACTAATTATTCCTCAAATCGATCTAAAGGATATAAAATTTATTTCCTCTTCCCACCTTTAAGCCATTTTAAAGCAACTTGTTCGAAAAAAAAATAAGAAAAAACTTCCTAAAATCAATTATAATTGATTGAGCAATTTTTTATCTTTTAGCCTTAAGGTCAAAGAGAAAATCAAACGTTTAAATTGTTTCTGTTCAATTAAACATTCAAAACCCATTTTTCTCTATTCTCGTTGTTATACAAACACCTAAAAGTATGCTGCTGCTATTTGCTTTAGGGTGTGTGTGTGGGTGTGTAGTTATATGAATTTTAAATGCGTTTTTATTTGTTTTTGGCCATCACGTTATTAAAGAGTTAAAAATTTAGGAAACATTTTTACAGGGAGACAAAAATTTACTTTTTTTGTCGTAAAAGTTTAGGTCAAGAGTTAAATTTTTAATCAAAAAAATTTATTATGACCTTTAAAAATGGCAAATTGGCAATTTGGAGATTAAATTGGTACGATATGTGTGCTCAGCTCAGATATGTACTTTAATATGACATATAATATGTACTTTAAGAGGACATTCTATTTTAAATAATTTCAAAAACAACAATGAATTTTTATAAACGAAAGGAGAAAAAAATGTTGATATACAATTTTTCAAATTCAGAAGAGCCCAGTGGCAACATATTTAGTAAATTGCACATATTTTGTTTAAATTATCTGCATGCAGAAGATTCAACAATTCCCGAAAAATTAACTATTTTCTGTCATAAATCTATATAGACATATTTTTTGCATAATAAATAGAATTTATTATTAAGAAGCTTAAGGTTGGGAAATAAAAGTAATAAAAAATTAAAACTAAATAAATCGAAGAACAATAGGAATCCTAAAGGTTGGAAATTATTTTTCTTCGTTTACCTATTGGCTGCTTTTTTTTGGACAGACGAACTTCAACTTTATTCCCTTGAATTATTTCCCAAAAACTTCCCCCTTTTCCTGACCTGCACACTGGCAGCTTTGCCACTATGGCACGACTAAGGGTCGCGAGCTTGGGTGGTGGTTCGTCGCAATTCAGAAAACGTTTGATATCAAAGTTCTGCCAGTTTCTCACAACGGGGTTAGATGGTTATTTATTACGTGTCCCTCCCCTAACCATGGTATCCTCTGTGTAAGATATCTAGAATACCCATCACATCACCAAAATTGTTTTTTTTTTTTAATTTTGTTCATTAACTTCACATTTGGTCCAGGGCTGGTAAAAGGCTATTAAGAATTACTAAGAGAAAAACTGATATCTATAATTTTTAGTGGTGGCATGGTGTAATGTTTAAGTGCTAGCCTACGTAACCAAGCAAGGTTCGATTCTTGGCAGAGGACGAAAATTTTTCACCATGGTTTTTTCAAGTTTTTAAAATTAAGTGGCTACAACCCCTACCAGACAATCCATCAAAGAAGGCACCTACCTAACCAGCCCTAAAAAAATATAGGATAACATCATGGCAAAATGTCAGGCAGCCGCCACCCCCTGGGAAAAAAGAAAAAGGTAGAAATCAAATATTATCACGGTTTCCCACCACTACACCAGGCAAAGACACATGGCATTCCATTCCCATTATCCTAGGACCCGCTACAGCAGATCAATCATTTATTAAGTTCGAAAAACAACCGATTAAACGAAACTAACACAACGCAAAATAACAACAGAATGCATCTCACGGCAACACCTTTGGCATACGAAAAAGGAAGACGCGCAAAAACAGGTGCGATAAACCGTGTAAGATGGAGATGCTTTGTGGAAGCCATATTCTCCCAAGAAGGGTAGTAGGAAAAGAAATCTGTTTTTAAGCCCAGTTTTGTTATTTTTACGAATATATTAAAATTTTTTTTTTAATTATCGGACCACAAGCCCTTAATGCCCATTTTTCGACCTCCTTTTGTGCTCAATGATTTTATTCAGGCGATTGGTATTTTACGACATTAATTTCCTTGAGCCTCGTTCTAATACTAACCTTTACTCTCGACTGTAGTATTTTCAGACTGACGACTGGTAACTGCCCATCCATCCATCATCTTCTCCATCATGGACTCTCTTCTAATTGGTACAATTTTTTAAGGTTTAGATTCCCTATGCCATGGATATTTTATATATGAATGCCAGTGATTCTAAGCTTTATAATAGTCAGTGCTGCGCTTTCGTCTCAGCCTCTTCTTCGTCAATTATAATTTCTCCATGCAACTAGATCCTGTTTCCAAATTGAAAAAAAATAGGTGGGTGGTAAGAGATTTGGATCAAACAAAGAGGTCAACAATTAAAAACAAACGCCTATTTTGCAGGGCCTTGAGCAATCTTATCATTTGGAGGGGTTAAAAAAAATCTATGAAGATACTGGAATAAATGTTTCGAGCTTAACGGAGACTATGTTGAATATCAAAAATGCTCTTCTTCGATAATCTAAAATGCTGCTTCTTAGAGAGAGAGAGAGGGACCTGTATCAAAACTTAAACTCAATAACTTCTTTACTAAGCGAAACAAGTCGCAATTGGACCAGTAGCTTAGAAATGGTCGATTTATTTCCAAAATATTTTGATTTGGTGCCTGTGTGTATGCATGATGCAATACATTAGATTATAATTCTGAATAAAATATATCTTAAACAAAATAAAATAAAACAGTTCGCATGATTTACTTAAAATCTTAATGAAATTAATTTAATAAAAGGTTTAAGTTCATTATTATAAAGAAAAATCTGAATGTAATGCATTTTCTTTTTTCTGCTATATCCTTTTCAGCATTCTTCGTATCTATCTACAAGGTAGTTTAAATAGTTTTTTTTTTCTCTATTTAAAGAAATTTTATAGATAAACAGAATACTAGAATAAAAAGAATACGGGTGGTAAAAAAAGTATTTTATACAAACTACAAAGCAAACACTTTTTCTTTATTTTATTCTCTTTATATAGTTTTTTTACTCATAAATTTATAATAATAAACTTAAGAATGAAAAATTATTTATTCTATTTATAAATAGTTCCATTAAAAATAAAATTATATAAAATCAATTGAAATATTTAACTGCTTAAATTTCAAAACAGTTCTATACAAAGGACAACTTTTTTCCTAGAAAATATCGAATACTGATATTTGATTTTCTTTTTTTTTCCTTACAAATACTTCCTTTTATTTTTAACTTTTTCTTTACTCTGGTCTATCTCGTGTCTGTAAACACAATGTGACGGAGAAACACGTTTATAATTTCTTTCTTAGAAAAATGCCAATTTGTTGCTACAAAATTAAAAATTATATGTGACCCGGCCTATGAAAAGGTGGCTTATGACTCGATAGTTTTTGAGACGCTCTTTCACATGGTGAAAACTAGAAAGTCCTAACTGGCTTAGAAGTTGTGGTAAGTCAAAGTCGATTTGGGGATTTTTTTGGGGATAAAATCCCCAATTTTGTTTTTGAGTCATTAGCCACCTTTTCATAGACCGGGTCTCTCGGGTGAGTTAAAATCACTGAACACACTGAATATAAGGTTTTATGTTTTATAATAAGTTTTTACGCTCTAGGTCTTTTTTATAAAAATATTTCAATTTATTTTTATATTCGATATTTCGCTACATCATTGGGTAGCGTCGTCAAGAAATAAAAAAAAAATATCGAATATAAAAATAAAAATAAATTGAAATATTTTTATAAAAAAGACCTAGAGAGTAAAAACTTAATTATAAAATTATTAAAAAGGTCAAAAATTACAATAATTGTTTTATGTTTTAGTTACAACGAAATATGTCATCTGATTAAAAGCCTCTTGTAGTTTAAGAAACACTCAAACAACAGTAGATGCTAAATATTAATCTTTAAGAAAACAATCCAATCATTATCCTTGCTAAAAAAAAACGACTTCAAAACAGATAGATGGGCACCAATTCTAAACTAAAAATTTAAGAAGTAAACTGTAAGAATTAGATTTAAATCAAATAAAAGATGCGCCAAAATTAGCTGGGAGGAAAAGTAAACACTATGTGAATGTCAACCCTCTCCCTATTACTGTTCAAAAGTTAAGCTGTTTTCATCAGCATCCGTCTTTTATGGGGACACCATTCAAGCCTCTGTCTATAACGGTTTCAAAGATAGGGCCTCATAGATCAAATAACATCACCTATTGGGACACTCTTTAATTTACAATTTCAAATTAAAGACTTGGCCACAAAGATTCTTTTTTGATTTCAACTGTCTGCCTATAACAATTCAAAAGTTTGGCCATATATGTATATCAATTTAAATGAACTATTGGGACACCCTTTAATTTATAATTCCAAATATTTATACTGGTCATTATACCAGAGAAAGTGGTGAACATTCTGCCTAACTTTCAAGTGTTTGTCTTTAACGATTCAAAAGATAGGCCATATAGGTCAAATTACATCATTTATGGGGACAATCTTTACTTTCTAAATTCAAATTGTATTCTCTTCATAGTGGACTTTGCAATACAGGTTCTTTGTAAATTTCAGCTATCTGTCTGTCTGTAACAGTTCAAAAGTTTGGCCACATACATACAATTACATTAACTATTGGGCACCCTTTTATTTCCAAACTAAAATTTTATACTTTTTGTAATAGCGGACTTAGCAATACAGCTGTCTGTCTATAACACTTAAAAAGGTGGGCCACATACATAGAATTTCATTAACTATTTGGACACCCTTTGTTTTCAAAATTCAAATTTTATACTTTTTGTTATAGCGGACTTAACAATACAGATTCTTTGTAAATTTCAACGGTCTTTGAACAACTGTTCAAAAGAATGGCCAGCCATAATATGCATCAAATTAAATAAACTATTGGAGCACCCTTTAATTTATAATTTTGAATATTTAAAATATTTATTATAACGGTCATAGTAATCGATATTTTGTCAAATGTTCAAGGTTTTGTCTATAAGAAGATAGGCCCATATAGGTCAAATTACGTCATCTATGGGGACACCCTTTAAATTTTATATTTATTTTTTTATTACTTTTTATTGTTGGCAGCTATAGTGATGTACTTTTTTTTAATTTTAAATTGGTGCCCTTTACGGTTTTTAATACAGTTTTATTACTCTCAATATCTTTTTAAATTTACTGCCTGTCCCACGATGTCGCTGATGTCGATCGTTAGCACAAATACATTTAAAACAAAAACAAAATGTTTGAATTTGTTTTAAATGTATTTGTGCGAGCGATCGACATCGAACGACATCGTGGGACTGGTAGTTAATTAATTTTTCAACGTGATGTATGATTAATGAAAATTCTAAAAAAAATACTCATACGACACGTTGTTCCTTGTATTTATTATAAGACGGGAATATAAAGTAATTCCATATTTATGAAAATATCATAGCTCCAAGCAAAATACACTTTAAGTTTGGCATACATAATAAGGCTTGAAATATGCTGATATTTGACACGCCCATTAAAGAAAATCTCGGCATGATAAAAGCATCATATTAAAGCAGATTTTTATGAAGCACTTTAAATACTTCTTATCGATCCAATTTTTTTAAGTTGGATTTCTCTGCCGAACAGTGTAATTTGAAACACAATTTAAAGCACTTAAACATAATGGCATGTTTCTTAATATTTGTCTCTTTTTTTTATTTTCATCATAAAATGTTTGTTGCACCAACGAATGTGTGATAAACAATAGACCGTAAAACGAAGGAAAAATCTAAACACGCCAAACAAGGAGGTCGTCATCCTTAAAAAAAATAGTTTAGTTATAATTGGCTTTAACAATTTTAAGGGTTTGAAAACGAGACAAGAAAACAATGTGTGGCAGACCAAGTGGCTCTTAGTGAAATTAAGAAAAAAGAAAAAAGTAGGTCAAGATAGAAATGTCGTTTTTGGAATGACAGTGTAAATGCCTACAGGCAAAATTAAAACAAAACTCTAAAAGAAATGTTTTAGTTTTAAACATTTCTTATTTAGAACATTTAATTTCATCTTTGCTTTGAGTTTTTTTTATATGGCATATTTAAGATATTAAAATGTTTCCAAAAGAACCCAATTAAACAAAGTAACTTAAACTACATTTATTCTTCCCGTAGTATGTAATATATTGTTTACGATAAATTAAAATTAGACTCAGACTTCATTACTTTAGGTGGCAAGTTTACTGCATCAATGGATTTATTAGAAGTCATAAAAATTTTTAAACGGGCTTACAAATAGATTGCCATCTTCAGTTTTATTTGCAGTCCAACCTCCTAACGATTCCATTCAAACTAACCTCTCGGCCAACCCAACTAAACTATCGGCCGATAAAAAGTCTAAAGAGGGCATCTCATATACAACGACTTTACTCGAAGGTCTCTATGACTATTGTGATAAACCGAAGGCCTTTTATCTTTACAGTTCCCTAAAGAACTGTAATAAACTAAGTCCGTAAGAACCAACAAGAGCTTCTCATAAAACCTATCAGACTAGTCAGAGTGACATTTCTAAGACAGCCCATATCTTGAAAAATCTTTTGGCCAAATATTTGAGCCTTTTTTTCTGTGTATGCCACTATTTTTGTGGAGTTTGTACAGGTTATAACGTTTGACATATCAAAATGAAATTAAGTATATGGCTTTGGTAATGGAGATGAAGAACTGTACAGTTTTTGGGCATAATCGGGAGGGGGCAAGGGGTAGTTTCCTTACCCCCAAGTTTTGTGAACGCTCTACAGGTCATACCGTACGACATATTAAAACGAAATTTAGTATGTACCTTTGGGTTATGGAGATGAAGAGCTGTATAAATTTTGGGCATAATCGGGAAGGGGCAAGGGGTAGTTTACTTACTCCCAAATTTTGTTAACGCTCTACAGGTCATACCGTATGACATATAAAATGAAATTCAATATGTGCCTTTGGTTTATGGAGATGAAGAGCTGTATAAATGTTGGCCATAATCGGGAAGAGGCAAGGGGCAAACTAATTTTTACTAAAAATTTTACAAAAACTATTTACAATAAAATTTTTACAAAATAATTTCAACAAAATTTTTCTAAAAAAATAAAAAAAAGTTACCAAAAATTTATAAAAATTTTTCAAAAAAAAATTTACAAAATTTTTTTTATTACAATAAATTTAAAAAAAAAATTAACAAACAATTTAAAAAAAATATTACCACAACTTTTTACAAAAACATTTAAAAAAATTACAAAAAATTTTCAACAAATTTTTTACAAAATAATTTCAACAAAATTTTTACAAAAATTTTTCAAAAAATTTACTAAAAATTTTTACAAAAATATTAAAAAAAATTCAAAAACATTTTTACAAAAAATTTAAAAAAAAAAGTTTCAACAAAAAATTTTACAAAATGTTTTTATTAAGCCTTTAAAAAAATACAAAAAATAAAAAAAATGTACAAAAAAATTTTAAAAAAATTTTACAAAAAATTTTCACCAAATTTTTTACAAAATAATTTTAACAAAATTTTTACAAAATAATTTTAACAAAATTTTTACAAAAAATTTTCCAAAAATTTACTAAAAATTTTTACAAAAACATTAAAAAAATTCAAAAACATTTTTACAAAAAATTTCCAAGAAATTTTGAATTAAACAAGAGGGTATCACAATATCCAGCATTACTATGGTGAAGGATATATAAGATTCGGCCTGGCCGAATATAGCACTCTCACTTGTTATTTGTATGATTCGTATTTTATTTCAAACATATTTCAATCGTGTCCTCCATTTGTCATTTCAGGTGACGTTGCATTCAAACATGCAAAAAGTATTCGAATTGTCACAAAGTGTCGTGGTTGAAAAATCATTTATGGAAAAATATAAAGAAATCCATCGTAGCAGCAGTTGCAATACAAATCTTTGTCAGCCTGATGATTATTTAGCACAACAACTGACACAATTCACAGATGACGATAATGATAATGACGAGGCAATAATAACGACAAAAAGTGAACAAAAGACATCGATACAGGAACAACGCGAAGAAGAAAAGTTAACTACTAAGGAAGAGCAACAACAACAGCAACAGCAACAACAAATGAAATCATCATCGGCTATAACAGCATCTTCTTCCTGTGTTACAACGAAAAGCATATCAATGTCAACATTTGAAATGAAACGTTTGCAACAGAACACGAGACAGGATACAATGATTAGTTATTGTAGCAGTCCAACAACATCACATGGTAGTACACAAAGTACCTTAATGCGACAGCAGCAGCAACAACAACAAAACCAGGAAATAATAACAACACCATTACTAGCCGAGAAGAGCAATTTAACAAATGATGTTGTCGATGATGATAATAATGATGCGTGTCGAGACCATCTCAATAATGTTACATCGACTAATGACATCTACGATAATCCATTTAACTCTTCTCCTACAAGTGATAATATTAAGATGGCTGAAATGGAAGAAGAACAAATGAAGGCAGACAATTTAGATTTAAATTTAAATTTTAGTACAACGCCCAACCCGAAATCATTAAATTTGGATAGAAATGTTTTCGTATCAAACTTAACAAAAACTTGTAATGTTAGAAATAAGCCAACATTAACATTAGAACAAGACAATGGCAAAGAGTTGGTAAAACATGCAAATGGCAATAAAAACCCTGCATTTGTTGAGACAGAAAATGAAAATCTAGATGTTACAACACCTACACAAAATACAATGCCAGCGACGACTGCTGCAGCAGCAATTGACGATTGTGCAATGCTGGCTGAGCAACGCTCGCCCACACCGGTGCCAACCCTAACACCAACACCTTCAGCTTCAGAAACTAAAACATTTAACATTCCCATACAGAAACCTCTAAAAAGTCAAGCGGAAAAGGACTGCACGGTGCCGTACAATATTATCAATAATTATTTTTCTGTGGGAGTGGTGAGTAGAAACAGGTTTTATACTTTATTTCATTTAAACTTTTTTCCATTATTTACTGATTGAATGATTTTTCAATTTTGTCTGCCACTTTATGAGCCGTAAAAAAATCTGTGCAAGTATTTTGGGGCGTTTACCTGCTGATTTGTATTTATTTTTATGTTGCCAGCGAAATAATCCTCTTTCTCCTTTTGAACATTTTTTTTGGTTTATGTGTTTAAGGCGTTTTTTGAAATTACTCTTATGCTGAGTAATTCAAACTGCAAACATATAAAAAATCCATTAAGGTCATAACAAATTTGAATTGAAAAGTAACATAAACATTAACGCTGCCAGCATATAAGAGTAAGTAGCCATAAACAACATGACATCGTTGTTAAGTTCTAATAAAAAGCATAAAGGCTGTTTACACCCTCCCCTTTTGTATGTAGGGACAATATAAATGAATATATGATAGAAATCAGTAGTTTTAAAATCATTATTTAAATTTTAAATTAATATTTTAAATATGAATAATTAGGAAAAATGTTCAAATGTAGACTAGACCTCGTACCTTGCTTAAAGTCTGTTATTTTTCGTCTTATAACATTTTATGCAGGCATCCTTACAATCGCTTTTGCTTTAAAAGCCAAAAATAAATAATTTAATTGCGAATTCTACAAAATAACCATTCAATTTGCACTTTTCTAGCTTTCATCAATCCAAGACCAAGACCAAGATTTTAAAACTTTGAGCGCAGAGAAAAAAGCATTATCATAATATAGTATTAACTAGCTGTGCCGCCACGTCGCACTTAGGGGTATTTCGGCAATCTAGCCGGATATTACTTTTTTTTAATTTATATTGGCTCTCAAAGGTTATTGAGTAATCCTAGATCAATCAAACTTGGCAGAAAAATATCTTATGGACTTAGGCTGTCAGACCAAGGACAAAAAAAATTCCCCTTAGAAGAACTAATCCTACCTCAATTTTGTTTTAAATTTTCTCATACTTTCGTTTAACAAATGCAACTTTTAAGGCCAGCGAATATTCAAAAACCATAACTTGAACCCAGGATATTTAAAAAAAAAATATTTTCCCCCGCCCCCTTTTGTGGGTGGTGACTTAAAATATTTTTTGGAAAAAATTATGTAACTATTAAAAGTAATGAATTACATACCCCTTAATACCATAAAAATAAAAATTTTTAAGTTTTTAGGGGCAGGGGGAGGTATCCCTCCAACACCGCCCCCGAAACGTGAAAATATGAAATATATTTTTAAATTTTTTTTGGTGATTTCCAAAAAAATAATAATTTTGAAGCTTTTATGTAGAAGAGAAGGTGCCTTCCCAATTCCTAATCAATCACCACCACCCAAAAATATTAATAAATATACATTTTCGTAGTTTATTTTTTTATAGTAAAGGTTGTTTTTTATAGAGGTATAGAACTTTAAGTTGCAATAAAACAACGATGGATTATTCGATTGACATGAATTTTATTTATCCGAAAGATAATCTTGTGGCATTACATTTTAAATATGATTTCTGGCATATGACCGCCACGGCTGGCGCGGATGTAGTCCAATCTGGACGTCCAATTTTCGATGACTTTTTCCAACATTTGTGGCCGTATATCGGCAATAACACGGCGAATGTTATCTTCCAAACGGTCAAGCGTTTGTGGCTTATCCGCATAGACCAATGACTTTACATAGCCCCACAGAAAGTAGTCTAGTGGTGTTAAATCACAAGATCTTGGAGGCCAATTCACAAGTCCAAAACGTAAAATTAGGCGGTCACCAAACGTGTCTTTCAATAAATCTATTGTGGCACGAGCTGTGTGACATGTTGCGCCGTCTTGTTGAAACCACATCTCCTGGACATCATGGTTATTCAATTCAGGAATGAAAAACTTAGTAAGCATAGCTCTATACCGATCACCATTGACTGTAACGTTCTGGCCACCATCGTTTTTGAAAAAGTACGGACCAATGATTCCACCAGCCCATAAAGCGCACCAAACAGTCAGTTTTTCTGGATGTAACGGTGTTTCGACATACACTTGAGGATTACCTTCACTCCAAATGCGGCAGTTTTGTTTGTTGACGTAGCCATTCAACCAGAAGTGCGCTTCATCGCTAAACAAAATTCGCTTATGAAAGTCAGGAACAACGGTAATCTCGTTTTGGGCCCTATTTGCACTATTTGCAAGCGTTGTTCAGGCGTGAGTCTATTCATGATGAATTGCCAAACCAAACTGAGAATAAATCACTTGTCAGCTGTTAAATCGGTCGCCATCTTGCCTCTATAAAAAAACACCCTTGATTTAATTTATATGAAAATAATTTATGCGTAACTACCTGTGTCTGCCACTTTGTCAGCGTCCTTACAATATTTTATTCGATTTAGCCTCAAAGGAGCCTATTTACATTATGCAACTTATGTCGCTGAAATTTATCTTTTTTTCTTTAAAATTTTATTTGTATTTATATCGTGCAATTTTTATTGCAGCAATTTGTGCTAATGTAGGCATTTGTTTACTTTTTAAACTTCATAATTATAACTACGAATTAGGGAATGAATTTCAAGAGTATATGAATATGTGTGCCCCGCCCCTTTTAATTGTACTCTACCCTCTCTCTATCTATGTAAGAATGCAGCGACAACACATGCACAATGTACCATAAAAAGCGAGAAAGTAATACACACCAAATTGTAAGACTCTTTCTTTGCTAATGCTTCAGATATGGTTTATGTATTCACTTTATACACCCATCCCTGGGTAATTATTCAGAAACATAAGCTTTATCTAAAATTCTAAAAATATTATTGTTGAGTTTTGTAAATAGAGCTTAAAAAATCAAAGTAACAATGAATCGGTACTTTCACTACCTTTTCTCTACTTTCTCTTGGAAATTAGATATTTTTACGGGAAAAAAAGATCCTATATCTTAACCTAGATACTAAGGTACCTCTCCATAAAATTTTATTTGATCTTATCCAGTAGTTTTTACGTGATGCGAACACAGACGTAAAGGCAGAAAGTTGCAGTTTTATTATATGTATAGATAATTATTTATAATAGTAATAATAAATTCTATTTAAAATATTAAAAATTAATTTATTTAAAACAACTTAGAAACCAAAAACATTTTTTGACCGACAAAAAGGTTTTTTTAGTCGTATCTACCCATGAAGAAGAATATTAATAAATGTAATTTTTGTAATTTATTAAGAAGAAAATAATTAATATTTTTAGAAATTAGCAAAAAAATAACTTTATAAAAATGAAAACAGGCGGCTCGAAAAATGGCATTTTAGAATCTTCAGGATCCAAGTTTATTGAAATAAAAAATTGAATTTTTAAGAGGTAGGTTTAATTTTTCTAAGGGGAACTTATTCCTCCTTGGTCCGATTTTTCTTATTCTATAGCTTGAACAGCCTATGACCATAAGACATTTTTGCCAAGATTCATTACAATTTATAAAATATTATTATATATTTGTATAAAAAGTATATGTTTAGCACATAATCACCCCTGTCGCGTGTAATTATTCCCATGAAAAAATTACTAAATTTTCTATCGTGAATGATTTCGACCGTAAAATACAAGTAAATTTGTTATTGGAGTCATTCACGATAGAAAATTAGGGAGTTTTTTCATTAAAATAATTACTTGCGATAGGTTGAATGTCTTTTTGCACATTTTTACATAGAAAATTTCTTTAATATATCTTTAGAGGTTCATGAGCCATAAAAATTGTCTCAGCCAATGTGTATCGTTCGAAAAAATTATTAGTTCTAAATGATTAAATACAGTGCACTTAATAACATAGCGCCTAGATCGGTACACTCTAAAGCTGAAGCCGCTTAAAGACATCAAACTAAATAATTATATATATATATATATATATATATATATACCCAACTCCTCTGTTTTATCTCTTTTTACTAGCTAATAAAAAAATATATAAAAAACTTTGATTATGAATACCATAATTCTTTTTCAGCCATAAAATAAACCTTCAACTAAAATAAAACTTTACTAAAGAAATATTTAACTTATTTCTAAAAAAAAAATGGTTAAATATAAAAACTTTATAATAGTGTCCACATATATTTACTTACTTTATTCTTTGTTCACAGCCAGTTTGAGAACGAAGTTTATTTATATAAATTTATTATTCTTCCCCTATAGTTCTTTTGCCAGATGCTTATCGGTCACTACTGCTGTGCCTGGCAGACAACACAGAATAAACAAAATGTTAACTACAATATTGTGTTTTGTTTAATGAGTTACGAAAAACGTCAAAACACTAGTTCTATTGAAAATACGTCCATTTTCACTTTCAGAACTGCAGGGTTTTTATTTTTGTGAGCTACGCAAGCAGTAGTAAGTCCTGAAAAAGTTTAAAACCACAATGGTGATAAGCTATTATACCCTAGAGAACTTTTTTTAGAACAGCTATATGGACTCTTGTTATTACTTTAAAGGAAAATAAGAAATAAACTTTCTCACTTTCGCATAAACTTGAAATATTTATTTTAACACTTTCACACTTCTGAATAAATAATTAGCTAATTACATGGTAATAGAAGGAGAAAATAAAAAGAAAAAGAAAAAGGAAGTAAAAAACAAATAAACGGCAGTTAACGACACAATTCTAACGACAAATTAAAAAAATCAAGAAGAAAATTAAAAGCTGCAAAAAAAAAACATTGTTCTTAACCTAAATGTAATAAGTTGAACTTTTATTTCTTTTGTTCACGTAATTAAATTCAAATTAAAACCTTTAAAACGCCATAAAACAAGCAAATACCATTTAAGGCTTTTATATAAAAAAATTACAGCAACGAAAAAAAATGTTGAAAAATATTCGGTTTAAATGTTACAACGAATAGAAATGTTAAGAAAATACCAAATAAGCTCAAATAAGTTGTAAAAGACATGCATTTAAGACATTAAACTAAAAAGATTCTTAAAAAGATATTTATAAAAGACTCATGTAAACACTCATATCCTTATCCACCGCATGCATGTTTGCTCTTGTAGCAGACAGACATAAAATGTTCGAAAATAAAAAAAATAAAATCCCATAAATGCATTTGCCACAAGAAGAATTTGGTAAAACTAAAACAAAGAATTTAAACACACCCACACCTAAACGTGAAATAAAAATCTGGAGTGGCCTACACTCAACTTTAGCATACCCAATGGAAACAGATATTTTTATTATATTACATATAGAATATAAGTTCAAAGTATATGCGAATGGAAAAATTAATTATTTTCGGTTTGGTGTTAAGTAAACTATCCCTTGCCCCTTCCCGATTATGCCCAAAATTAATACAGCTCTTCGTGTCCATAGGCATAAGGCACATACCAAATTTCGTTTTGATATGTCATACGGTATGACCTGCATAGCGTTCACAAAATTTGGGAGTAAGTAATCTACCCATTTCCCCTTCCCGATTATGCCCAAAGGCACATACTGAATTCCCTTTAAATATGTCATACGGTATGACCTTTAGAGCGTTCACAAAATTTGGGGGTAAGGAAACTACCCCTTGCCCCCTCACGATTATGACCACAAAATTTTAAAGCTCTTCATCTCCATATACTCAAGGCAAATACTAAATTTCATTTTGATATGTCAAACGATATGACCTCCATCAGACCCACCCACCCACAGACATCTTCGCGAAAATAACCAAAATGAATTAAGGAGACCTCAAAACGTATAAATCCGTCGAAATCCCGACCTCGATTTTTTCACGATTACTATACTTTATCTTATATGTACTACGTATGCTAAAGTAAATAAATTAGTCAAGTGCGAGTTAGAATCACACACGTAGGGTTCCGTATTATGTTCAGTACAACATTAAAAATTCAAGTTGTTAAGTTTTTCATGTCTTATGGGGTACCCTTTAACTTTTGATTATTTTTTATACTACATCATAGGACTAAATACCCTGAGTAAGTATCAAGTGCCTGCCTATAAAGTTTAGAAGAGAAGGCCAAATTACTCGAATTCGCAACATCTAGGGAACACCCTTTTATTTTATTGATTTTTTTTTTGTTACTTGTTTAAGAAGATATTTAATATTAATAATTATTCCCATGAAAAAACTCCCAAATTTTTCTATCGTGAATGATTCCAATAACAATTTACTTGTATTTTACGGTAGAAATCATTCACGATAGAAATTTTGGGAGTTTTTTCATGGGAATAAATATTCGCGATAGGGGTGATTGTAAATCATAATCTTTGTAATTTTCAGTATCAGCCTATTACTGTTTAAATATAAGATCAGAGCAAAATTATTCGTACTTATTGTAGACTTGTATAAATTTACTTTTAAAGAATTAAAGTGATAATCGTGAAAATCGCATCGCTATCGGAACACCCTTTAAAATTTAGTAATTGTTGTTCCAGCGGCAATGATAATACACTCTCTATGAAAATATGAAAAGCTTCCCTGTTGCAATAAGGCAATATACGTGAAAAACATGTCGCTGTTGGAACACCCTTTAATTTTTAGTAATTGTCATAGCGGCCGTGCCACTACATCTTCTGTACAAATTTCAAAATTCTACCTGTTACAGTTCAAAAAATAAGGCGTTATACATGCAAATCACTTAACTGTCTGAAAACCCTTTAATTTTTTATAGTAATACACGATTTGTGAAAATTTCAACAGTCTATCTATTATGGTTAAAAAATTAGGCCATATTCATGCAAATCAAGTCACTGTCGGCACACCCTTTAATTTTTACTATTTGTTATAGTGGCCATAGTAATACACTGTAAAAATTTCAAGTCTGCTTGTTATCGTTCAAAACTTAGGCCAATTACATGCAAATTACGTCACTATCGGAACACCCTTTAAATCTTAGATTTATTTTTTTATACTAGTTTATATAGCGAACTAAGTTTTAATTACTATCTGCAAATTTTAAGTGGTTGCCTCCTACAAGTCAAGAAATAAAGACATAGACGCAAATAACACGTCACTGTCACAACACCCTATAAGTTTTAGCATTTGTTGCTATAGCGACCACAGTTATACACCTTCTGTTAAAATATCAAGAGTCTACCTATTATGGATTAAAACTTAGGCCATATACATGCAATTCACGTCACTATTAGAACACCCTTTAATTTTTAGATTTATTTTTTTATTCTTGTTTATTTAGCGAACTAAGATTTAATTCTAATACAGTTCAACACATATACGTGAAAAACACGTCACTTTCGGAACACCCTATAAGTTTTAGTACTTGCTGCTATAGCGGCCACAGTTATACACCTTCTGTTAAAATATCAAGAGTCTACCTATTACAGTTCCAAACTTAGGCCATATACATTCAAATCACGTCAATATCGGAACACCCTTTAATTCTTAGATTTATTTTTTTATACTTGTCTATATAGCGAACTAAGTTTTAATTACTGTTTGTAAATTTTAAGTGTATGCTTCCTATAGTTCAAGAAATAAACACATATGTGTGAATAACACGTCTCTATCGGAACACCCTATAAGTTTTAGTATTGGTTCCTATAGCGGAAACAGTTATAAATATTCTATTAAAATTTTAATAGTCTACCTATTACGGTTCCAGAGATAAAAGGCGCTGACAGACGGACGGACAGACAGAAATTGTAGCGAAAACAATAGTGTAACGTTTTTAACCTTTGGCTACGGAACCCTAAAAAGAATGGGTATGAATGGCATCATTGCAAGCAGATTTAAATTGAACAATCTTTCTTTTTCATACAGTTTCGTGCGATGGATATTTTCTATTAGTGATGCATACTTTATAATGGTAAAGTCACCTTTTCTTTGGTAATTGATTTGAATAGAATGGTATAGTAATAAGTAATAACAACGAGTGTTGTTAATTGTCAATCCGAAACTAAAGGGTGTCTTTTATAGAGGTATAGAACTTTAAGTTTCAATAAAACAACGATGGCTTATTCGATTGACATGAATTTTATTTATCCGAAAGATAATCTTGTGGCATTACATTTTAAATATGATTTCTGGCATATGACCGCCAGGGCTGGCGCCGATGTAGACCAATCTGGACGTCCAATTTTCGATGGCTTTTTACAACATTTGTGGCCGTATATCGGCAATAACACGGCGAATGTTGTCTTCCAAATGGTCAAGCGTTTGTGGCTTATCCGCATAGACCAATGACTTTACATAGCCCCACAGAAAGTAGTCTAGTGGTGTTAAATCACAAGATCTTGGAGGCCAATTCACAGGTCCAAAACGTGAAATTAAGCGGTCACCAAACGTGTCTTTCAATAAATCTACTGTGACACGAGCTGTGTGACATGTTGGGCCGTCTTGTGGAAACCACATCTCCTGGACATCATGGTTATTCAATTCAGGAATGAAAAAGTTATTAATCATGGCTCTATACCGATCACCATTGACTGTAACATTCTGGCCACCATCGTTTTTGAAAAAGTACGGACCAATGATTCCACCAGCCCATAAAGCGCACCAAACAGTCAGTTTTCTGGATGTAACGGTGTTTCGACATACACTTGAGGATTACCTTCACTCCAAATGCGGCAGTTCTGTTTGTTGACGTAGCCATTCAACCAGAAGTGCGCTTTATCGCTAAACAAAATTCGCTTATAAAAATCGGGAACAACGGTAATCTCGGGTTGGGCCCATTTGCAAGCGTTGTGTAGGCGTGAGTCTATTCATGATGAATTGCCAAACCAAACTGAGAATAAATCACTTGACAGCTGTTAAATCTGTCACCATCTTGAAAAGTAATGCCAACTTAAAGTTCTATACCTCTATAAAAAACACCCTTTACTTTACGACTATAGTTACAAGCTTAACCTTATTTATAACAAATTAAAATCAAAAATCTACAAAAAAGCTTATCTCATGTAACTAAACAAAAACTTATGTACACCTACACATATTAAAGTTTGTCGTCAGTCGCTAGAATTGTAAGCACCCAGATATCATTAATAATTGAATTAAAGAGAAAAATGTCCTGTGTCACCTTGCCGCAAAAAAAAAGGTATTTTCCAATTTATTTGTAATCTAAATTTGTTATTTTGGCTTCTTCTTCGTAGAGCAGATATTTTTCATAGTTTATTAAAATTTCTTTTACCCAAATTGTATTGCTTTGCCCTTCTTCTTGATGGCAAAAATTAAATTACATATTTAAATTTCTATTGTAAAAGTTGAATTTTATATTTCTTTATCCCAATAGAAAGATAATCTTATAAATATTAACAAGAAAATGATAGAGAGATTTCGATTGGAGACACATAGTGAGTAGATGTGTGAGAATGGTTGTACAGGTGTGTGTGTGTGTGTGTGTGTGTACACTTGTACACTGTACACGTATACGTTTATATTTGTTGGCAGATAATTGTATAACAACACTATACACATATGGACTGCTTAGGGATAAGCCTTATTTAGTTTTTTAAATATTTTATATTTTTATACTGCCTTGTAGCAGTATAGAATAATGTGACCAACTAAAAAGACATTTTATATAATTTGATTTGAAAAAGGTTTCCCAAAATTCTACAAAATTTAATTTTGAGGCTAACTAAAAAAGTAAAATATTTTCACAGATGACAGTTTAGAATGTATACTCACTGAGTCACTGACCGACTGACTCACTCATCAATATTATGGCTTACTTCTGCTATATCTAGAGATATAGCAGATATATATAGGGACATTTGACAAATATCAGCAATTACGAGAGACTCTGTGATGAGGGAAAGTTCGACAGTTTATCAGTTGCAAGTCTGAATTCACTACAGTTTTTTCTACAAAGATAAAAGGGGCAGCAAGTATCAGTGCGGCCACGTTTTTTAAATTGTTAGGGAACTATAAAAATTTTCACGTAACTACGAGTACATTTATATTCTTTACTTTTCACAAGACCTTTTTTCTTAGATGAAACTTAAGAATGGAAAACATCATGTAACGTGGCAAAAAAAATTAGTTATTTTATTATTGTCATCTTGTTTGTGACTTAAATTTATGTCTCTTGTTATTGTTTTGTAGGTACTCTGACACTGTTATTGTGATGTTGAGAAAATAAAGGTAATTTTAAATTTCTTTAGTACGACTGAAAAAATTTCATCTTTTTATTAGTAAACATGTTTTTTTTCTTGCTTTTTATTTAAGGGAAATTTTAAACATACACCAAAGAAATAATTTAAAGTTTTTCAGAGTGCCCAGCTTCTTACTTGTTTGTTACTAACAAAAATTATCTTGCTATGTTGGATGGCAAAACTTTTCTGCCCAAGACTTTTTTCCCACTTCAAGCCATTTTAAGGTCATCATATTTAAGAGGAAATAATTAATTTTTAAAATTTATTAATAATAATATTTTTCGAAATTAAGTTCGAATTTGAAAACTTAAAAATTTTGCATATGCATAAAACCAATAAATATTCCTATTCTACTTAAGTTCGAAAATTTGAGAAAAACGTTTTAATTTAAGCCATATTTCGAAATTAAGTTCAAATTTAAGAAGTTAAAATTTTTGGACTTTTTGTATAAAAGCAGGATTAAAATAAAAGTGAGAATTAAATACATATATTCTACTTGAGTTCGAAAATTTGAGAAACACGTTTTAAACTAAGCCATATTTCGAAATTAAATTCGAATTAAAAACTTAAAAATTTTGCAGTTTGTGCATAAAAGCAGCATTTTAATAAAAGTGAAAATTAAATATTAATATTCTTCTTAAGTTCGAATATTACAGAAAAAACATTTTAAATTAAGCCATTTTTCGAAATTAAGTTCAAATTTAAAAACTTAAAAATGTTTTCACTTCATGCATAAAAGCAGGATTTTAATAAAAGTGAGAGTTAAATATTAATATTCTACTTAATTTCGAAAATTTGAGAAAAAACGTTTTAAAGTAAGCCATATTTTGAAAATAGGTTCAAATTTAAAAACTTGAAACTAAGTTCGAATTTTAAAACTAATCATTTTTTACACTTTATGCATAAAAGTAGGATTTGAATAAAAATAAGAATTAAATATTAATACCTTAATTGAGTTCGAAAGAGAAAAACATTTTAAACTTATCCATATTTCGAAATTAAGTTCGAATTTAAAATCTTTTTGAACTTCGTGCATAAAAGCAAGATTTGAATAAAAGTGAAAATTAAATATTAATATTCTACATAAGTGTATTACAGAAAAAAAAAACATTTTAAATTAAGCCATTTTTCGAAATTAAGTTCGAATTTGAAAACTTAAAAATTTTGAAATTTATGCATAAAAGCATGGTTTGAATAAAAATGAGAATTAAATCTTAATATTTTACTTTTTGAGAAAAACTTTTTAAATTATGTTCGAAAATTCTTCGAAAGTAATAAAATTAGGTTCAAATTATCAAAATTAAATATTTCGCATTTAATTTATAAAAAAGGATTAAATATTATTATTCTAACATATTACATGACTTCAAAGCAGGCAGACAAGCATCAAATCGAAACAAGAAATTTAAAAGGGAGCAAAAAATAAAAAGTACGGACAAGATATGATTTTCGTATATATGGCTCACCCGTTATTTGTTAATTTTATGTCATTAGTAGCTTTTATTGTAGTGTAAAGACCCTGTTTACATTTCAAGCGTCAGCCCATTATGGTTAAAAAAATATAAGCTATATGAAAAAATATGTCTTTATTTGGAACAACCTTTAATTACAATATTTTTATAGCATAAATAGCAATAGACATACATATGAAATTTTTTAAATAAAAGCTATATGCCAAAATATGTCTTTAGGACACACTTTAATTGATATATCGAGCAATACAGATACTATGAAATTTTTAAATGTCTATATATCGATACCTTCCCATAAGAATGTATTAAGCGACCCTTTTTTCGAAAATTACTTTTTGATGTGAAACTATACTAGAAGTTAAGCGCCATATTTTGGCCTTGGTTTCGCTGCCCTATCATGGATGCAAAGGAAACTAGAGAGAAAATAAAATTGTATCAACCGCCAAGTTTTCTCACTGGAATAATGTAAGTCCCTGAAATTTGTATTATGTCATGTTTTGTATTCTGTAAATCGCTTTTCAAATATTATTTGTTTCATTTTATGTTCCTTTCAATAAAATACACAAATAAATAACTAAATGAGACGTTTTTTTCGTTTCCTGAACAATTTTAGAAATGTCGCTTAATACATTCTTATGGAAAGGTATCGATATAATGATTCATATCTTTTGAGGACACCCTTTAAATTAAAATTTTTGTTTTTTTATTGCGGATTTAGCCGTAGGCTCTCTTTGTAAATTTCAAGGGTCTGTCTATAAAGGTTCAGAAGACTACGTCATATTCGTGAAATTACGTTACCTTTCAGGACATCCTCTAATTTTTTATACTCGTTATTGTGGACATAGTAATGTACACTTTGTTTAAATTTCAAGTGTCTATCTATGGGGACACCCTTTCATTTCAAATTTTAAATTTTATAGTTTAATTTTTAATTTTATAGTAATACATATTCTGTGTAATTTTCAAATAATTGAAATTACGTCACCTATGGGGAACCCTTTTATTTTTAAACTAGCTATAAAGGTACCCATCTCTGTATAGAATTCTAAAATTTATAAAAATTTCTAAACAATCAATGTAATTCCACAAAGTAAAAATACAAATCAAATACAAATTTTATTCAACTGGCGCCATCTGTTGCGCAATTTTATTTAAAATATCCCACTTTGTAAAAAAAGAAAAGGTGCGCAACCGTATTTAAAATATCCCAGTTTTAAACCGAACATTTCAGTAACTTTTAACGGGAAATTGTGTACTTTCATTGTTTTTTCTCAAGTTTTTCTTGGAAATTAGATATATTTGCGAAAAAAAAAGTATCCTATATTGAAATCAGGATGCTAAGGTACCTCTTCACAAAATTTTGTTAAAATCCGTCCAGTAGTTTTTACGTGATGCGAACGCAAAAGAAAAGAAAACACACCGTAATGAGCTACTATTTTATTATGTATATGTGTATAGATTTATATTTAAATTACTTTAATACTTAAATGGTGAAAATGTGTACGGCTTACGAGTTAAATGGTGTCACCCTTTAATTTAAAAAAATGTGAAATTTTTTAAGTGCTATCAATCTAAATAAAAAATACCCTTTAAAAATTTTTAATATAGGTTCAGATAAGACTAAGTTCTGCGGGCGTAACATAAACAAAAAAATAAGCTGACAAATTGGAAACCTCGTCCTTTTCTTTGGAGTCGGTTAATGCTATGTATATATATGTATGTAAATTACTAGCAAAAACTAACAACAAATCTTTTTGGCGATTTTGGGGATTTTTACAGTGAGTTTTTCGAAACTGATAAAAAAAGATCTGGCAACCCCGGTTGGTATGCGAAAGTGTCATCTACTTTCAGACATATGTTTAACTCGCACAAATGACACTAATACAAACATTTCCACATGTATCCATCGTTTTAGGCAGATTCTCAAACGTACGCATTTTTCTTAAATTCATGTTTTAATTTTTCTCGTTAAATCTATTTCCTTACATTGCACAATGGTCTTAAACAATCTGGTTTTTTGTATTAATACTAAACAAAAATTGTCTTAGCAAAAATTATATATTAATATTTTTTTTAAATATCAGTCAGTACACGTCCAAAATAGATAAAGTAAAATCAAAAAACAATTTTTTTGCTACAGGTGCGAGAAAAAATGCAACTTTGTATTTTATGTTGCCAAATATAACGGTGCCTACTCATATTATTCTTTCAGGTTTCTGTACCAGTCGTAAAGTTGTTCTGGGTTGAGAAACAACATGCGCGCATCATTGTCGTTATCGCTTCAAATCAATCAGGCCGTCCTTGTTGCTCGGCTTTCGAGTGGATTACGTCTCATTCTCACGCTGCCTGATTGGCTTTCTCAAATAGCTTTACTGCGGTACAGTTATTGGTGGTTGCTTTAACCGGATACGTACAAACGTTTTGGTTATCGTGTATAACCTAGTAATTTTAATTCAATATTAAACTTAACTTTTCACTGCAGGATTAGCATTAAACTCAAATTTTCACTGGAGGAGTACCATTAAACTCATTTTTACCTAGCTGAATTTGGAGTCTCACTTCCTAAACAAAGGTATAGTTGGCGCTACCGATTTTGGAGGAAGTTAAGGATATCATACCCTGGCCCTTTGGTTTTGTACCTCTGCTATTAACCAATTTTTGTTTAGAATACAAAGAATAGGTTTCTGTACTCTATTAATATTACTTCGTTGTCTGTGATAAGGATAAGGGCAACACGGCTTTAAGACTTTTTAACTGAGTATTTTTCCAGGTATTTTGGCTAAAAATGGTACAAAAATATCTACTTGCTCTGCGGAATAGTTGGGATACGAACTTGGGCCGAAGAATTATATATTCGAGTTAAAATAAAATTTAGGAATTTATGCAAAAAATAAAATTGAGACCAGTGTGCACCTTTAAATGATAGTCACACAATCGAACCAGCTCACGTGCAAACTTACACACAGTCAAAGTATTTAATGTCACTACTTGACATTAAGCGCAAACATGGGATTTCCATTTGCTATCCATAAGGACCCCAATACTTGTGCAAATTTATAGATAAAAAATATCGCAAATCTTGCATTGCCACAGAACGATATCCACTTAATACAGATATATGTACATATGTATGTGTGTATGTGTGTATGAATAGGTTTGATGCATGTAGACATTATGAGGCTTAGAAAAGTCTAAATGTTTTATTTATTTTGAGGTCATCGAGTGAACAAATTTCATGCATAAGTATTACTTCTATTTTTAGTATTTCATTTCAAACATATTCTAGGAGTGTTTAGCAGGGATGGAAAGTTCTGTACTATTGTATTTTTTTAGTATTTTTCATGCAAAAATTGTATCTGCATAAAAAAATTTGAACAAATATTTTTCTTAACTCAAACACAAGAAAATAGAAGATTTTAAGCATATTTTTAATCGTTTTTCCATTTAAAACGTTTGAAACCTTTTTTTGTTTACATACATATATCATAACTACGTTTTCCGAACTACAAATCGTGAGTCAATAATTGTTCATTTACCATCATGCTAGTTCCCAAACAAAACAAATTTACTCATGCATGATCATGCCCAACGCCTTTTCTTGGCTTAAGCTTATGCACGTTAAAGTAAGTTTATTAAAAATTAAAACACGGTAACTGAATTTTTTTTAATCACAACAAACTACACCATTTCCAATCAAGTTTCAGAACAAAATAGTTTAAGAATTGGATTTTTTCAAAAATTTCCTATTGCATTTCAGAATTTTTTAATATAATCAAGAGAGAGAGAGAGAGAGAGAGAAAGAGTCTCAAGAAAGTAGTAATGGTCAGGGTTGTCAGATTTATTTTCACCTATTTCGCCAAAATCGATGTGAAAAATCGCCAAAATCGCCAAAACAGTTATTTGTGAAAATTTGCCTCTAATATATACAATATTTTTTTAATTTTAAAAATATTTTTAACAAATCACAAAAAATAAATTTAATCGAAATAGATAAAATTCGCCAAAACAACCAAAAATGGAAAAAAAGTCGCCAAAATATACAAATATTTTGTTTTTTATTTAAAATGATTAGTGAACACGAGAAAGGTACAATTTTTACTTAAAACAATGAAAAATAGTGGTTATTATAATATATGAAGAACTGAACGTACCCATCCTTAATGTATTTGTCACCGTGTTCTTATTTAGAATATTTTTTATATGAATTAAATTTATTTAACATTTCAATTCATAACATTTATAGCATGTGTTTCGCAGTCGAGTTTTGGTGGAATTTATTATTGAAATCGATCTTTCCATCCAGTAATTAGCAGCATATAAATTAAAATCCAATTTTTCTTTCAAATTAATCACCTAATTTGAAAAAAAAAATATTATTTCAACTTAGACAAAATTAAGTTCAACTTAGACAGGATTAAGTTCGTTTACTTAATCCTTACCTCAAAACTTCCTTTTTATATAAAAAATAAACATAAAAAATTCATTGGAATTCCTAGCACATCAAGTACAAAACTAATATTTTATAATCTTTCAAAAATTCAAGGAAATAATCAAATACAAAAATGAACCTAAGATATCAATAAACAACTTTCTAAAACATATGAACTTCCTAGGAATGATTCTTAACACCGTTTATAATGTTGATGGCCCTGGACTTGCAAATCGCACTTTTGCGGCTACCTAAACGGTGTTAAGAATCATTCCTAGGAAGTTCATTTGTTCTAGAAAGTTGTTTATTAAAATCTTAGGTTCATTTTTGTAGTTGATTGTTTCCTTGAATTTTGAACGGTTTGCTACCTATGGACCTGAACAGGGGAAAAAAGGTTGAAAAAAAAGTTTTTTTGCGATTTTGACCTTGAAGATGAAGTTTTTTTGATTTTATATGTTAACAATTTTTGTTCTTTATGACAAGAGCTACAACTTTGCCTCAGAGAGTATATCAAAATTTCAAACGGTTTGCAAAATATGAGCTTGCAAACATGACATCGAGGCCCCACATCTTTCAGGGCCCATAAAAAAAAACTTGGAGGACTTTGGGCAAAACAGGGAGACAGGGGTCTTTTTTTTGGTCTTTTATCACGTAGTGGTGTCCATATATGGTTATTTTTTTCCGTGTTGCACTGTGTTATTTTCATTTAAGTTGCATACCACTGTGCTTGCAATTCAATGAAAAATAATTGAAACAACATCGGGAAATTATAAAGCCTCTGATACGTTACATTGAATAGGTTTTCCTTCAACTAAGGTTTATAATTTCAATCGTATCGTACTGGCACATCAAGAAATAGGTATTTGCCAATTTGCTTCCTTACTACACTTAATTTATGTGCTGTTTCTGTATTGCAAGCGACCAAATCGTCTAGAAAATTTGTATGAAAATCACACAATTTTTGAGTAGTTTCTATATCGTTTTTGCAGCCATATCTCTGGCCTGTAGTACAGAAACAGCACATTATATGGTCTCAATGATTTTTTTTTACCGATTTAAAGGTACTGCATACTTTAAGGCATCGTTTATTTTTGAAAGTGGGATATGTTAAACACGGTTGCGCAACAGATGGCGCTGTTTTAAAATAAAGACAAAATATGAATTGAAAGCGGGATATTTTAAACACGGTTGCGCAACAGATGGCGCTCTTTTAAAATAATGACAAAATATGAATTGAAAGCGGGATATTTTAATTGCGCAACAGATGACGCCTTTTTAAAATAGTAACAAAATATGAATTACTTACTGCCAAAGAGCCAATTGAAGAAAATTTGTATTAGATTTGTATTTTTCTTTGTGGAATTACATTGTTATTAAAATATTTCAAACACCTTTTACAGAACTTTAAAATAATTTTTAGAATTTTATCCAGGGATGGGTACCTTTATATAAAGTAAATACGCAAGAGTCTTAAAATTCGGTATGGATTACTTTAAAATCAAAATCGAATAAAATATTTTGATAGCAGTGCCCACAACGTGTGTGTGGACATAGCTAGTATAAAAGAAATTTTTAGTATTTAAAAATTTCTAGTAAATCTCCAGACCGCCGAATGCCGATTATACGGCGTATATTGTGCGATAATGTTCAGGACTGGCTGGCATTAGGCTTAGGAGACATATTAAATTTAAATGTGATGGGGAACCTTAGCCTTCGATAAATGCCAGCAATTGAGAGAGCTTCTGTGAATGTTGAGAATATCGTCAGCACGAGACAAATCATTGTCAGTGCTCTGCTTCTTTATACCAGCCAACAGATTTATATAAAAACAGAAAAAATTTACTTTTGTTATTATTTCACAATTGTAAATTAGTAATAATAAAATATTTTCTTTTGATATACAATGAAATTTATAATCAAGCTTAAGTTCGTTTTTATTCTCTCTAAGAAAGAATTAATTAATTAATTAGCTTGATTATAAATTTCATTGTATGTAATACATAAACAGTTCGACTAATAATATTTTCTTTTGTTTATACAACAACGCTTTTAGTGCAAAATAAATGTATTCGAAATTAGTTTAATTTTATATTCACAATTTTCCATGCCTGGTATAATGGTATAATGGACAAATATGTATATTTCAAGTGTTATTGATGTTGGGGCGAGAAAGAAATTAGTAAAAGCAAAAAATAGCCATCATTTTAATTGAACATATTCTTTGTAAGACTTGCTGACAGTGGCAGGGATTAGTATGTTGGTCTTAAGTGAAAGTTATTTGAAATTAGTTTTAGAATTAATGTTCATTAAAACAAATAAAATGAGAAGTTTTTCAAATGTAATTTGATATTGTGATGGAAATGCTTTAATCTCTTAAGAAAAATAAAAAAATTAAGTTGTTAAATAACAGTAAACGGTAACTATGTATATCTAAGAAATTTAAATTAATAATTCGGGCAGTTGATAAAAACTAAATTCAATCTGAATTAATTATGCATACTATGCAGGGCATTTTTTTAAATATTTAATAAATAATTAAATTTCAAAATAATTAAAATGTAATTAAGCATTATTCTTAAATACATTAAAAAAAAATTATAATTTTAAATTATCAAAATAATTCTTGTTAAAAAATTTTAATTCCAACAAATACAACAGCCTTATTTAAAGACACTAAATGATTTATATCAACTTTATGCAAATTTTAAGTAAATAACATTATTTTATGGTCTTTCAGAATTTGTCGATAAATTTTAAAGCCAATTTATCGTTTGCTTTATTATTTAACATCCAATTTTCACTACATTCTTCAACTGTGGGGCATGTTGAAAATATGTTTAGTTCATACTCGTTTTTAGCAGTATAGGAAAAAAAACAAATTTTATTAACTTAAAATATTCGTAGATAAGAGAAGCAGAATACAAATTGCCCCAAACTACTTCACAAAGACAACATGGATACTGAGGTGTAAAAGTAAAAAATAAAAAACAAGTATGAATGGTATATTCGGCCATGCCGAATTTTATGTACCCTTCACCTTGTTAATGTTAAACATGCCCTTACTCACAATTTCACAATAATAAACATACTTACATTCGATTTTTACTTTTATGATTTTCAACTTCATTATAACAAATACATATAATACAAAAATTTTATCGAAAATGTTTCGTAAAAATTTTATCTAAAATTTTTTGTAAATAGTTTATGGATTTTTTTTTAAGTTTATTGAAAATTTTTTGTAAAAATTTTATCAAAAAATTTTTGTAAAAATTTTATCGAAATTTTCTTGTATTTTTACAATTTTTTTTTTTTTGTAAAAATTTTATCGAAAATGTTTCGTAAAAATTTTATATAAAATTTTTTGTAAAAAGTTTATGGAATTTTTTTTTTAAGTTTATTGAAAATTTTTTGTAAATTTTGTTATCGAAACTTTTTTGTAAAAATTTTATCAAAAGTTTTTTGTAAAAATTTTATCAAAAAAAATTTTAAAAATTTTATCGAAATTTTCTTATCGAAAATGTTTCGTAAAAAATGTATCTAAAATTTTTTGTAAAAATTTTTTCGAAATTTTTTTGTAAAAAAAACTGTTAAAATTTTTTGTAAAAATTTTATCGAATTATTTTTAGTAAAAATTTTATCGAAATTTTTCTGTAAAAATTTTATACAAATTTTTTTGTAAAATTTTATACAAATTTTGTTGTAAAAATTTAATCGAAATTTTTTTGTAATAAATTCGTTTGTAAATATTTTATTCAAAATTGTTTTCAAAAAAATTTTTATCAAAATTTATCGAAATTTTATTGATTTTTTTTTAATAATTTTAACGATTTTTTTGTCTTAATTTTATCGCTTTTTTTTGTAAATATATTATCGAAATTATTTTCTCAAAATTTTCTGTAAATATTTTATCGAAAATTTTTCGTAAATATTTTATCGCAAATTTTTTGTTAAAATTTCATCAACAATCTTTTGTAAAAACTTTATTGAATTTATTTTTGTAAAAATTTTATTGATTCTTTTTTGGAAATTTTTTACTAAAATTTTTTTTTTTTGAAATTTTATCGAAAATTTTTGTAAACATTAATTTTTTATTTTTTTGTAAAAATTTTATTAAATTTTTTTTTTGTAATATTTTATCGATTTTTTCTGTAAAAATATTATCGAAAATATTTTGTTAAAATTTTTCGTAAATATTTTATCGAAAATTTTTTGTAAAAATTTTATCGGAAATTTTTTGTTAAAATTTCATCAAAAATTTTTTGTAAAAATTTGATTGAATTTATTTTTGTAAAAATTTAATCGATTCTTTTTTTGTAAAAATTTTATTGAAAATTTTTTGTTGAATTTTTATAGAAAATTTGTTGTAAAAATTTTATCGATTTTTTTGTATAAATTTTATCGAATTTTTTTGTAAAAATATTATCGAAAATTGTTTGTAAATATTTTATCGAAAATTTTTTGTAAATATTTTATCGGAAATTTTTGGAAAAATATTATGGAATTTATGTTTTTAAATTTTTTTTTTTTTGTAAAAATTTTATCGTTTATTTTTTTTTTTTTTTTTGTAAAATTTTTATCGGACATTTTTTGTTGAAATTATATCAAACACTTTTTGTAAAAATTTTATCGAAAATTCAGGGCACCCTGTAGGTCTGGCCTTTAATACAAATCACAGCAGAAAAATCCTACTAACCTAAAAACATAAATAAATCTCCCCTCGCAGTTTGTTATTTATACTCCCGAGATCTGTATGCACTCCAGGCGATCTACTGGTCGCGGTCTAATATTTATTTAATAAAAAAAGCAAAAAAGAATCATTACAACAAAAAAATATAAAAACAACTTAAAAAATATAGGTGGGGGTGGTTTTTTGTCCGCAATCTCGAATGGAATGGTCTGATGTTTCTGAATTGCATTAGCGAAATTTTCGAAACTATGCCAGGCTGATGGGTGGGCTTAAATTTCCTGTATCTCTTCTGGTACCTTGATAAAGTTGAGAATCAACCTGAACATAGACGGACATCGCTAAACCAACTTCTTTCTCTATGTATAAGCATTCAGAATATATATACTTTACGGGGTCGAGAACTGATATAATGGATGAATGAACTTATATTCACCACAGGTGGAATAATAAGAAATATAACAAATTGGTTCAGAGCTAGGAGGACTTACACCCCTTTCTATTTTTTAAGGAATGGTTTATGGTGGCTATAAAAAGTAAATTTCGCAAATATTATAGTTCTTTACAGCAACCCTCCAATCAAGGACAATAATAAGAGCTTAGAAACCTAAAAAATAACGAAATGTTACTTATTAAGTTTCAACCAATCAATCAATCAATTTTGAATTGTACTAAAGAAAATATCTGAAATACTATTACAGAAATAACTTTATCATCTAAAAAAGACATTTTCACCATTTTATCTGCATTTGATCAAAGTGCCTTTTTACATACAAAATTTTTTTCTTTCTATTTTAGGATGCAGCAATTTGTGTTAAATTTCATTTGGAACGTGAAAAGAATCCGCATAAATTTAATAGTCGCATGAAAAATAAACTTTGGTATTTTGAATATGCAACATCGGAAACATTTGCAGCATCTTGCAAAAATCTACACGAACATATTGAAATTGTTGTAAGTATGAAAACGTGTCAAAGCATTTTAAAATATTCCTAACAATTTTCCACAAAAAAAAAACAGAGTGATTTATTTTGAAACATTTGTATTTACACACACTCACACAACGAATTTACATGCACTTACTGTGTATGCATATTTAATATGATTGTAAATTAAATTTGTGCGTCAGTAGCGAAATGTATATGAAATTTTTTGAGCATGATTTTGCATAATTTTAAAATACTTTTTTTATATTTAACAATTTACTCTAATAAAGTACAAAAGCCATAGACTTTTAATGCAAGTTTTTGAATAACGGTAACTGTTATTTTTGGCTTTACAGTGCAGGTGATTTAGAAGTCTTAAATTAATGAAAATATACAAGAAACCCCGTTGTAAATTTGGTTATTTTATATATAAAATCGGTTTTATGTTTAATATGAATGATGAAACGAAAAAGATTTTAATTTATTTTTAATATTTGATATTTTTGTTTAAAATGGATTTTTTTAAAAACCGGTTTCAGTGTTGACTATTTCTAAAACCGGTGTCTAGTTTCATTTACTTTTTATATATTTTATTTTTTTTTTTTTTTGTTTTATATGCATTTTTGAAAATAAAAACCGGTTTCAGTTTTGGTTATTTCAAAAAACCGGTTTTATATTCTATATAAAATGATGACTCGCTAGTTATTCGTCTAATTGAACGGACGTGTTTTTTTCAAGCTCGCAAAAAACGTACAATACAAACAAAATTTAGTGAGTGAATTTTTAATAAACAAACAAAAACAATAAAACCTGTTTTGATACAGAATAACAAAGTTGTTGTATTTTTTTTTTCTCTTGTTTACAACGGCATTAATAGTTGAATAATAAGACAAACCAAAAGTAAAGTGCGAGGGCTCATTTATGAGTCACTCAAATTTAAACATTCTTAATAAAAGTGCGAACATAAGCAGTAGAAATGCTTACGTTACAATAAATGCTGATGAAAACAGCGAAATAAACAAAAACAAAAAAACTGATTTGTTTTTAAATGCCGCGCCAATTCACCGCACACGTTCTTGCTCACCGTTGTTGCTAAGTAGTGACAATAATTTAAAAGTAAATAAACCAGCGTTGCCTTTTGAATATAGTACGACAAAAACAATAACGGAAAGTGCGCAAAAATCTAAGACTCAAGTGGGAATGGATAGATACGTGACTGTAATGAAAAGAGGTCGAAGCCCTAAATCTTCGCAGTTAGCACCAATGTCGAAAGTACATAAAGAAAAGGACGGAATAAGTTCCCAAAATCGTTTTGCTATCTTAGATAGTGAATCAAGTGAACCTAAAACGGCATCCAAGTCGTTCAAACCACCCCCAATATATTTAAGGGAGAAAAATTCAAATGAGTTAATAAATAAACTGATTTCACTGATTGGAGAGAATTCTTTTTATGTAATTCCCATTAAGCGTGGTAACATTGATGAGACAAAAATACAATTCATTGATGAAAGCAGTTACCGTAAAACTGTAAATGAGTTTGAAAGCTGCAAAAAAAATTTTTATACCTATCAGCTGAAGAGTAGCAAAGGTCTACAGGTCGTCATTAAAGGTGTAGATGCATACGTTGATCCAGCTAAAATAAGAGCTGGACTTTAAAAAGCGGGTTTTAAAATAAAAAGTGTAGATAATCTCCGAAATCGAGAACGTGTCCCCCAACCACTATTTCGAGTTGAACTGGAACCTGGCGATTTAAGATTAAAAAAAAACGAAACGCACCCAATATATAATCTGAGGTATCTGTTGCACCGCAAAATCACTGTAGAGGAACCACATAAACGATCAGGATCCGTCCAGTGCCTAAACTGTCAAGAATATGGTCATACTAGGGCTTACTGTAAGCTGCCTTCTGTTTGCGTTGTGTGTGGTGAGCTGCATTGTTCCGCTCAATGCGATAAGTCAAGGGATGACACGAAGGTTAAAAAATGTAGCAATTGCGGTGGAAACCACACTGCCAACTACAGAGGATGTCCTGTTTATTCTATTGTAAGGAAGACGTCTCAAAAACCAAATACTCCCCCTAAGCAAAAACAATATCGACCAAATGACCATTACCCTCAGCTAGGTCAACCAACCACCCAACATATTTCATACGCTGACATGCTAAAAAACAACCAAATTCATAAAGCGCCATCGTCAATTAACCCGAACCAACTTTTGCACCCGGAACCTAAGGACCAAACACCTTCGGTTAACTATAGTCGTCTGGAAGGAACCATTGAGACATTAGTACAGTCGCTAAACACTTTTATGAGCTCTATGGGTAATATGATGCAAGAAATGTTAAAAATGCAATCTATGATATTGCAGGCAGTACTTACCAAACCATGAACTGTTTAAAAATATGTTTCTGGAACGCAAACGGCTTACGCCAACATAAAAATGAACTCGAATACTTCCTTAAGAACCAACAAATTGATGTCATGCTGATTGCAGAAACACATTTAACAAGAAATAGCTTTTTTAAAATCAATGGCTATATTTTATATGACACCAAAGACCCCCGTGGCAGAGCATGTGGTGGTTCAGCAATACTTATAAAGACCCGCATCAAACATTATTTACTGTGTGATTTTTGTGAGGATTACCTTCAAGCAACAAATATCTGCCTTGAAGAATTTCATCAAAACTTAGTTATTTCTTCAATTTATTCACCTCCTAGATTTCAAGTATCAGAGAGTCAGTATAGCGACTTCTTCAAATCACTAGGTCCCTGTTTCATAGCATCGAAACATCAAATTAGCTGCCCAACATGCAACTGTAATCCGACAAATAGACAGATGCAATCACATTTATTCTGCAGATGTCGAGCGGCTCTTGACTGAAAAAAGAAAAATTCGTAGAGAGTGGCAATCATATAGATCTCCTCAACTTAAAAATAGACTTAAAGATTGCACAAAGCGGCTAAGAGACCTACTAGAATCTCAAAGGGTGGCATCTCTGAAAAATTACCTGCAAGATCTGGACCCAACTCCACAATCAGATTATTCATTATGGCGTGCATGTCGAAACCTCAATAGACCAGTCGTACGTAAGCCTCCATTGCGAACTTCTTGTGGAGACTGGGCAAGAAATGATACCGAAAAAGGTAATGTGTTTGTTGATCATTTAAAAAACGTGTTTACTCCAATTGTCTCGACTGATATAGCTGAGCTCCCACCTATAGATGTTAGTCCGGCAGTTACCCTAAGGTTCGAGCTTCGAGATATTGAAAAGGCAATAACTGATTTAAATACTAAGAAAGCTCCTGGCATTGATAAAATCAGTAACAAGATGTTATTTGAATTGCCCCGTATAGCCCAAAAAATCATTCTTTTTGTTTTTAATGCCATTTTACGTCTTGAGTACTTTCCTACAAAGTGGAAAATTTCTTTGATTACTATGATACCTAAGCCTGGAAAAGACAACACCAAGGTTGAATCATACAGACCTATAAGCCTATTATCAAATATATCAAAGCTGTTCGAAAAAATATTAATAATTAAGTTGAACCCAATTCTGAGCGCCAAAGGATGTATTCCGAACCATCAATTTGGCTTCAGAAAACAACATAGTACGATCCAACAAACACACAGATTAGTAAATGTAATTAAAAAGACCTTTGAAGAAAAAAAATACTGTTCTGCACTTTTTATCGATGTTTCTCAAGCATTTGACAAGGTATGGCACGAAGGCCTTATATACAAGTTAAAGCTGAATTTGCCCAAAAACTTCTATAAGCTTATAAAAAATTATTTAACTGATCGAATGTTCATACTAAAAGAAGGAGATTTCTTAAGCTCGCCTCAGCTTATTAAAGCCGGAGTTCCACAGGGTAGTATTTTGGGACCCATTTTATACTTGCTGTACACATCCGATATGCCAATTAGCAATCAAGTGCACACATCAACATTTGCTGATGACACAGCTTTTTTAAGTATTCATGAAAGCGCGCAAGTAGCATCACAAGATTTACAAGATCACGTACTCAAATTGGAAAAATGGTTGAAGAAATGGAGAATTAAGGTGAATGAACAAAAATGCACTCATATAACTTTCACACTGCGTAGGGACTCATGCCCCCCTATTCGCATAAATAATCAAATGATACCCCAGCTTTCAGACGTCAAATACCTCGGTATACATCTTGACCGGCGCCTTACTTGGAAAAGCCACATAGAATCCAAATTGACACAAATGAAGTTAAAAGCAGTCCAACTAAACTGGCTTATTGGCAGAAACTCTATCCTCAGCTTAGATTGCAAATTACTACTTTACAAGTCGATACTTAAACCAATTTGGTGCTATGGGATTCAATTATGGGGTACTGCCTCAGCTAGCAATGTTGAAAAAATACAAAGGCGCCAAAATAAGATTCTTCGAATGATCACAGTTGCTCCCTGGTATATCAAAAACTCTAATATTCACAAAGATCTAAACGTGCCAACAGTTAAATCAGAAATAGCGAAACATGCGGTAACGTATTTGAAAAAGCTTGAAACTCATCCAAATCCACTGGCGCGTAACATTCTTAATGCTCCTGGTTACATTAGACTAAAAAGAAGAGATACTGCTTTTCTTGGCCGTACAATAGAGGGATGACCCGTAAATAATTTCAACAATCGTGGAACATAATTTTTTTTTTGTCTTGCACTGGCTGGACTTAAAAAGTATATTTTATTTTAGACTTAAGATATGAGTAATTATTGTTAGTTTAAACATATTGAAGATACAATAAATAACTATGAATTCAAAAAAAAAAAAAAAATATTCTATATGATTTATTAAATAGAAAAGAGTTTAATTTATATTTTATAGTTTTGTTTAACATATACTTTTGGAAAAAAAACCGGTTTCAGTTTTGGATATTTCAAAAAACCGGTTTTATATTTTATATGAATGATGAAACAAAAAACAGTTTAATTTATTTTTTATAATTTTTTTTTTTTTTTTTTTGTTAAAAATGCATTTTTGAAAATAAAAACCGGTTTCAGCTTTGGTTATTTCACAAAATCAGTTTTATGTTTTACCGATTTTATGTTTTATATAAACGATGAAACAAAATACAGTTTAATTAATTTTTAATATTTTTGTTTAATATGTTTTTTAGAAAAACCCCGGTTTTAGTTTTGGTTATTTAAAAAGCTTGTTAACCGGTTTTATGTCTTAAATGTCTGATGAAACAAAAAATTTATTAATTTCTTGTATCTTATATTTTGTGTGTTAAATGCATTTTTATAACATAAAAACCGGTTTTAGTTTCAGTTATTTAAAAACCCGGTTTTATGTTTTATATGAATGATACAGCAAAAAAAGTTTAATTTATATTTTTTTAACCGTTTTAAGGTTTTTTGTTTTGTATAATTTATTAAACAGAAAACAGTTTAATTTATATTTTATAGTTTTGTTTGAAATATATATTTTTGAAAAAACCCGTTTTCAGTTTTGGTTATTTCAAAAAAACCGGTTTTATATGAATGATGAAACAAAGAACAGACTAATTAATTTTTTATATTTCTGTTTAAAATGCATTTTTGAAAAAATCCGGTTTCAGTTTTGGTTATTTCAAAACCCGGTTCATATGAATAATGTTAAATTTATAGTTGCGAAATGTTATACTTTTTCATCTCAAACGAACAATATGTTTGTTAAAAAGTTACGTGCTATACAATTTCAAACATTTTTTTCTATTTAACTTTCAGCTAATTTTTCTAATATTTTAAAAACTGTTACCCATTGTGCTCTAAACCTTTTATTTGAAAATTGAGTGAAATAAGCAATCTGATGCTTTTTCTAACAAAAAACATTTAAAACGCTGCAAAAACATAACGTCTATATTCTGCAATCTGGCGAAACGTAGCAACCCACAATGAGCGACCAAAATAGGCCAAAAGAGAGGAATTTGTCTTCCATTAGGATAATATGCGGCCACATAATTCCTTGATGACTTAGAGCAAATTGACAGAACTTGGTTGGGAAATTTTCATGCATCCACCGTATAGCCGCGACTGACTACCATTTGTTTTCATCGATAGACTGATTGGTAGAGCGCTAGTCTATCAGTCTGGGGGTTGCGGGTTCCAATCCTGCCAAAGACTCTGGGCAGTCCAGGATTGTACACCTCATTAAAAAATATTAAACTTTGAATAATACAAACAAAAACGGAATATTACTATTTTTTACACACTTTATTAAGAAAATATAATTAAAAAGAAAACAAAAAAAAAAACCATATGACCCAGTCTTGCATTTTATTTCTATTCCCAACTATTTATGTGTGTATGCTAGTCCAACTTATTATCTTTAATATTAAGTATTGAATATAATAAAAAAATTTATTAAATATTTTAATAATTTTTTATTTTTAGTGTGATGGTATTTCCTTGGACTTAGCAAATGGTCCTCATTTACAAGGTGTGGCCCTACTCAACATTCCATACACCCATGGTGGTTCCAATTTGTGGGGTGAACATTTATCACAAAAGCGTATACGCAAAAGTGCTGGTCCCTTCAGCAAGGGCAAAAAACTTGCATCATCGGACAAGGAACTATCAGCCACTAGTTTTAACTCCGTGGATCTATCAGTAGCAACACAAGGTAAATTTCAAAATGTCTTGCAAATATTTACATATGGCACACTAAATTATAAAAAGTCACAACTCAAAATTCACAAATGTTTAGGACTGCAGCTCAAAAAAACTCTTTTTAAAAACATGGTATAACAGTATAATCATAATGAAAAAGACACATCACGGTCTTTTGAAATGAAATGAATATGAATATGAAATTTTTGTGGTCCTTAGAGATTTGTTCTGTTTTTTTTTTCCCATAAACCAGTATGAAAAAAAAACTCTTTTGATCAATTTTGAGTTGTGACTTTTCACGATTTAGTGTGCGATATGTACATACATATGTATGCATGTATATAATATGGATCAAATTCAACTTTTCTTAGATTTTGGTGACCGGCTAATTGAAGTTATAGGCCTTGAAAATTGTTTACACATGGGCCAAGTACGTACTGGTCTTAGAGCCTCGGGACGCAGGTTGGCCCAATGCAGCGATGTAATTATAAAAACACGTAAAACATTTCCCATGCAAATTGATGGCGAACCATGGATGCAACAACCCTGCACGGTAAGTTTTGTTTGCAAAATTAAAAACATTAAGTAAGATCGAAAATTTTCAAGAGATCAAACTTGAAATTCAATAATTTTTATAATTTTTAAAGAGTGTTTTTATAAGAGCGTCCGAACTTAAATCGATACTTATAATAGAACTGTAAAAGGATCATGTCGTTAGTAGTATTCAACATGGAATACATAATATAAATTTTAGCACGTCTGACTGCCTTTGGGGAGAGGTATCTTTGTATTTCAGTTCAAGTATGTATATGATACTTTGTCCCTATAAAAATATATCATTTCCAAGAGAAAATAGAGATAACATGTGAAAATATGTAATTTTTACCGATTAAAGTGACTTGGCAGCACTTTTTATATATATTTGTAAATGGGATATTTTAGACAATATTCACGGAAAACCTACAATAACAGTTTTTTTATAATACCTATGTTACAACTTTCTTAAGGCCCTTTTACACTACAATACTTTAGAATAAAATTACACTCTGTTCTAATCGGTGTTTGAAATTTTTCATAAAACAATAACAACTCATCATGTCAGGGTTCAATCTTTCTCAAAAGTAATAAATACTTGTATGATAGTGTGAAACGGCCTTTAGTAACCACATAAAATGTAAATATAAACCATAAATGCAGCACTATACAAGTAACAGTCTAAAAATTTGGCGAGGAATTACTATCCAAAATGCAAGTATCAGGTCGATCTCGTGAAATAAAATTGTCATGAAACTGACGTTATAATGATTCAATAGTTTTGGGCGCATAAAATTCCCCTAGACTAACGTAACTTGGTAAAAAAAAATCTCTTATGGTTAAAGGCTGTTAAAGCTATAAAGTAAGAAAAATCGGACCAAGGAGATAAAAGTTACCCTACGAAGAACTAATCCTACCTCTGAAAAATTAAATTTTTTTTTAAGTTTTCCCATAGATTTGTTTAGCAAACGCAACTTTTATAGTCAGCGAATATTCAAGAACTTAAACTTGGACCCTGAAGATTATAAAATGCTATTTTTCGCCCCTGCCCCTTTTTCTGGGCGGTGATATAAAATATTATTTGCAAAAATAATGTAATTATGGTATGCGACAGACTCTACGAAAAATGTCTAAGGTGATGAGCGGGCAAAGCGTAGTGAAAAATTAGGATCATCATCAAAACTTTGACTTACAGAAACAACGATTTCCTCGGTACGAATATTTCGTTTTGCTATTGCTGGCTTACTGTCATGTAGGGAATAAGGGGGGCATTAAATAGCACGTTCAAAAGACCTTTTATGTCCATTATAAAATTCAAGAAGTTGCCATAACTTCGTCAAATAGAGGAAGTGATTATCAAAATAAATTGTAAAATATTTGGCAGGTCGCAATATAGTCCAAGGGGATTTGCTAAAATATACTGAAAAGAAATGATGTTTATAGTTTGACATATAGTACTTATGCCTATTGAAAGATCGGACAACTTAAAAAAAATTATGAATAGAGAAGAAGAGACCACTGAAATTTTTTTTCTAAAATTTTTCTAATTTCTTGCAGATTAAAGTTACACATAAAAATCAAGTTCCTATGTTAATGGCACCACGCTCCGAAAAGGGTAAAGGTTTCTTCAACATGCTGTGCAGTTGATTTAGACGCAGTGTTTCAACAGGTTCCATAATGCGCCGCGAACATTTCACTACAACAATTAATACTCCAACACATTTCACAGAAACCACCGTCCAAAATAAAGAATAATAAAAAATTAAAGCTTTAAAAGAAGATTAGAGCACATTATTAATTAATATACATAGATACTCGTTATAGGAATAATTTTATTTAAGCTAAAGAAAAATTTATTTATTGCAGTTTTATGTTTGTTTAAGATCAAGAAAAAATTGTTATATAAATTAAAAAAATATTAAACAAGAATTTTTTTGTATCTAGTCTTTATTTATTGTCTAGTATTAATAGCAAAAATATTTATAGAGAAATTTTATGTATATAATTTAACTTCAAAATAAAACAAATGAAATTTATTAAAATTATATAGAAGTAAACGCTAGTCGTTGATATTAAAAATAACATATTTTATCAATAAAAAAAAACAACAAGCAGAAATAGAATATTAAAACATTTTTTTTTTTTAATAATTAATACACAATAACAAATTTTTTAAAAAGGATGCTTAAAGTGATTTTAAATATTTTTTTTATATTTCAAACGAATTAATTTAAATATTTTATTATATGAATTAACGTTTGACATTTTGCTTGATATGCAAATTTAAGCATTTTTAGATATTCTGTAGTAAGTAGCCTTTATTTATTTATTTATTTATTTATTTATTAAATGTTCCAATACGATTGCAAATTATATTCTAACTTAGATCATCGAGCATAGCAACGAAGACCTTCAATCGTTGTAGAGTCTTTGTAGAGTCGTTGTAGAGTCTTTGGTGAGAATCGAACCCAGACTGATAGACTAACACACTACCCTCTAGTCAACCTTGGCACCCAGTCTTTATTTATTAACTACTAGTAATCCTCAGTGTGCTTGGATAGCCCCAAAAAATAAAATAAACATGTGTAGCAAAATCTTTTAGAGAATTTTTATAAAACTTTTTTGTAAAATTTTTAAATTAATTATTTTTAAATTCTTTTTAAAATAAAAATAATTAGCGACCTAAAGTTAATTATTTTTATTTTTAAAAAATTAACGTTATGAAAATTACATAACGTTAATTTTTTCCTGATGATGCTGCACAATGGAGGAGCGAAATACCGAAAATATAAATTATTAACGACCTAAAGCTTGAAATTAAAAATAATTAAATTAAAAATTACTAAAAGAGGTCAAATAAACTTTGTAAAATTTTTTTGAAAAGATTTTAAAAATTTTTTGTCAAAATTGTTCATAATTTATTTTATATTTTTGTAAAAAATTTTTGGAAAATTTTTTGTTAAAATTTTTGTAAATATTTTTTTGTAAAATATTTTTGAAAATTTTTTGTACAATGTTATTACAAATTTCTTAAAAAAAAATTTTTTTTAATTTTTTAAATAAGTTTTTTTTATTAATTTTTAAAAATTATAAACTTTCTCCATTCTATATTGTGTTAGAATGATCAGACTAAAGCAAAAAATCCTGAAAAAAATTATCTCATATTGTGGGCCTATTGACTGCTGCTTGGTGCCAGTGGGCACCCTGTGGGTCTATTGGCTACCCCTATAGGTATTGCTTTCTATAAAGACCTTTACCACCAACTTAAAAATAAACACAATATCGCACCTCGCAGGGGGTTATTGATCCCCCGAGATCTGCATGCACTCCATGTGATCTACTTGGCGCGATCTAATATTTATTTAACAAACAAAAAAAGCAAAAGAGAATCATTAAAACCAAAAAAAAAAACCTGAGAAATTATAGGTTGACGTGATTTTTTGCCCGCAGCCTCCAAAGGAATGATCTGATGTATCTGAATTATAATCCCAAAATTTTCGAAACTATGTCTGAAACTATGCACAAAGCAAGATGTATAGGAAATCCTATACACACTGCTGCTTTAGAAAGTGCAAAACAAATCTCAATTAGGACGTCTTTATCGGGATTGTTAGCCTCAACCATTTTGGAATTGATGTTACATTAGCAACTTTCCGACACATTGGGCATAAACCATTGTCTAAGAAAATGCTGAATGTTTAAAATTAAAATTAATAATTTTAATCAAAATCTGCAAATAGATTTATTATATATTGACTTCAACAATAAAACACTTATAAATGGATAAACGATACATAGAATTTATTAAACTAAATTGCTAAAAACAAAATGTGTAGCGGCACAGTAATTGCATTCTATTTTGACAGAGTCATTATTATAATTAATGTAGGGGAGATATCGAAGCAAACCACTTTCCCAATAGGTCCCTTTTCGACCCCCTTCCGTCCTCAATGAATATAATCAACCGATTTCTCTGACAGTGACTTACAAGGACGATTTTTAATTCTTAAAAATTGATTATTTCAAGAAACGATTATTAAGCACGAATTAAAATTATTAATTCAACTATAAAAATTTTTTTTAATATTAAATATTTATTTTTATTAATTTTCTTTAAAATTAATCACCTAATTTGTAAAATTTAATTTATTGGTGGCCAGAGAGAGTAAACGAACTTAAAGCCTTACCTTAACAATTCATTTATAATTATTTATTCCTATTTTAAGTATCCTTTTTAAATCATTAAACTAATAATTCTTATTAAGATAAACAACAAACAAACTATACAGTGTGTCCAAAAACAATTGCAACAAAAAGAGACCAACAAACCACACAGAAAAATAAAAAATTAAACAAAATATATTTTTAATGTCACTATTTTTTTGTAAATTTTATGAAACAAAAAATATATTTAATGAAATACATAAAACCAAGCAAGAGTTAACATAGAAAAATATATGTATATACATACATAAATTTATATACAAAATATAACATACATACATACAAGTTTAAAATTAAACAAGGAATGTAAAAAATACTCCGTCAAAAAAGGGAATTTATTTAGAAAATTTAAAAAATATTTATTTAAACTACCGTTAAATAAAATTTAGACACGATAACTGAGTATCGAGTTATTTATCTACATATGTAATTCCTTTACGATTTAATTGCTTGGAATGCCAAAATGTCAAACACAGAGTTTTCTAGCGCCTATCTTTAAGCGTCCCTCTACATTAGACATTAACAAAAGTCAAACTTCATATAAAAAAACTTGTATTAAAAATAATTTTTTTTTAATATGAAGTTTGACTCTTGTTAAAGCCCTTTTCACACTATTATACTAAGTATTAAGACTTGTCAAATACTTGAATCCAATGAGAAAGTGTGATAGTGTGAAAGCAGTATGTTATCAAAATGTAAAATAATACGGAAAGAAATTTGACATCCCATAATACCAAACCATTTTTAGAAAATTTTCTAAACGATAACATTTTTCATATTATCAGGGTTGTGTTTTTGTAAAGCAAAGAACCTAGCTGATTGAGTCGTAGCCGATCGTTCGCCGCCGCCGATGAAATGTTTTCTTTGTCCTGCACCTGCCTTAAATTGCCATCAGTCTTAACGCCTACGTATGTACTTTGTTTCTGCCATGCCTAAAAATTGTTGAAATGACGTATAATAATTTTTTGTTTTGTTTTTTATTTTTTTATTAACCAAAAACTTGAACCGCCAAACAAACTTAAGACCCGTCACCTCTGCCGTCCACATAAAATTGCTCAGCCGACGCCGTTCAATGTCTCGTCTCGGCTTGTTCCTTTGCTGATATTTTTCATTTTATTTGAAGTGTGATAGTGTGAAAACGAAATGTTATGTTACATTAGATTTTTTGACAATCACACAATTCTCATTGGATTTCTATCTTACAAAATCCAATGAAAATCTTAGTATTATAGTGTAAAAGGGGCTTAAGACATGCTAATGGCGAATGAAGACGGGGGGTAACGTTGGAATAACATACTTATCATTACGTCTTGACGAGTCATTAATATGTTCAGCCACTGATCAATTTTATGTGAGCACATAAAAATCTCTTACCCCCCGTCTCCCTTGGACATGAACATGTCTCAACAAAAGTCGAACTTCATATAAAAAAATAATTCTTAATACTTTTTTTATATGAAGTTTGACTTTTGCTAAGACATGTTAATGACTAATGTAGACGGGGAATTACGAATACCATCATAATCCGAGGCCGTCTTCACTAGTCATCAATTTGAACAAAACATAAACATGACACCGGCATAGCAATGGAAATTATGTGTGTTTTTTTTTTATAGATTATAGTGCTTATTGCACAGCAGACAGTAGTAGTACGGTTGAGCAACAGTTGACGCTGTTTAAAAATAAAACAGTTGAACTAAAATACAACAACAACATCATTAACATGTTATAAAAGAGTTTTCATAACATATGTTTTAACAGCCATGTTAAAACTTGGAAATAACATTAACATTGGCAGTCTACATTTAACACTAACATGATGTTAGTGTTAATGCTTATCATTTTATGTCTAATGTAGACTGGGGGTAAGCTTACGAATACCCTCTACTTTAATACAAATATTCAAACAACATTGACAGCAATCAGATGGAATTTGAACATCGACACTCATTTTCTACACTGAGGAAAATGAACAAATTCATATTCTCTATTCTGCAGACGTTATGTTCATGTGCAAACAGATAAATTCGTAATGAAGATCGTGTTATACGAAAAGATGCGGTTTTGAATCCGAATGAAACGATACCCAGCTGGTAAAGATAAATCTCTTTACAATTTTACAATAGAACTGTCTGGTAAGATAAAGAAAGTAAAGTAAAATATAATCACGATTGTTTGTTGGTGTTTTGTCTAAGTTTTAATATTTGTTGAAAATACATTTCATGATTGGCTTGAGATGCTCACCTAGTGTTCATACCTGACAAAAATTTCTTTTGATAAAAGTCAAACTTCATATAAAAAAAACTTTATTGTTAATACTGTAGGATAGGGTGGATAAGAAGTGTATGTGTGTGATAGACTTTTTGACAAATCTATACGATTTGATAATCTTTTGAAAAAAAAAATTATAAATTATTTTTCTCCATGTAATCGGAGTTGCAAAATCTTTGTTTGTATAATAGTGTGGCAACTACAAAAGGACAGAATTTTCTCAGTTTTTTTATTGAATCGTACGATTGTTTAGGATATTGAACCCTGATCAGCTGACGGTCACAAAAAAATTTTAATTTTAAAATCATTCTTAAATTTCAAAATAAAAAATGTATTTATTAAAAAATATTATTTTAGTTAAAAAACAAACAAAAAATATATAAATATATCACTAAACAAGGAAAATGGTGCAGCTTTAAAAAAATTAATTAAACATTTAAATATAAAATTATATTGTAAATATAAAATAGTAGTGATAGTTTACATAAATACAAATTTTAAACTTAAGTAAAATTAATCCCACAAAATTACAATCTATTGATTTTCTTCCAAATTTACTTGGGCGATTCACAAGGTGTCATAAAGTCATACCTAAGTATATGACTGTTGTAAACAACGCCTCATATTTGAGTAAGCTATGTAAAACAAACGAAAATAAAACATTTTTGATTTAGATAAATACGGTTGATAATGGAAAACCGCATGAAAAAAATACTAAATTATCCACTTTAAATAAATTATAATTCTTGCAAAAGACAACTTCAAAACAGACAGACAGACGTGCAAAAATAGTTTACTTTTTTCTTTACTTCCCGTCTTTACCTCCCGTCGTCATTAGGCATTAACATGTTTTAACAAAAGTCAAACTTCATATAAAAAAACATTTCTTTTAACACTGGTTTTCTATGAAGTTTGACTTTTGTTAAGACATGATTATTCCTAAGCCCCCGTCTTCATTTGCTATCAACATGTCTTAACAAAAGTCAAACTTCAAATAAAAAAACCAGTATTAATAATAATGTTTTTTTTCATATGAAGTTTGACTTTTGTTAAGACATAAAAATGACTAATGGAGATGACAACAATAAAATGCCATGTTATTCTTGTATTGTTGTAAATGTTGTAGAGATGCCACTACCTAGTAATATAAATCTACCTTGTATTAATACTAGTGTGAAACGGCCTTAACTGAGTTCTATTATTTTACTAGCTATGCCCACACACGTTGGGTGCGTCCTGACAATATTTTGTTTGATTTTGCTTCCATCCTGGATAAAATTCTTAAATTTATATAAAATTCAAAAAATTGTTGTAAACCTATGTAAACTACAATGCAGTACCTTTAAACCGGTATCCAATCCAGTAGTTTTTACGTGATGCGAACACAAAAGAAAGACAGACAGATAGATAGACAGACAGACAGACAGACAGACAGACAGACAGACAGGAAATGAGTTACTGTTTTTTTATATGTATAGATTAGCTTTTTCTTTGAAAGTAAATCATAATATAGCCACTAGAATCTAGTACTTTATTTTTAAATTTAGTTATTAATTTTAATTATATATTAAATATAAAAAATAAATAAATAATAATTTTATGATATTATAAAACATTAGAATATCATGGCAATATAATATGATAGTACACCTTGTGAAATCCCCAATTATGTTTATAATTATAAAAAATTCAAATATTGAAAAATTATTAATGCTAGAGTTTAACAAATATTCTGTTGTATTTTTTTTTTTTCAATTAAAAATATTGACCAGGGACCTAATTACCGCATTCGATATCGAGTAAACTATCGTATCGAATAATAAACTCGATACGAGTCGAGTAAGCTAACTATGCCATTCGACATGTATCGAATCGTTATTTATATCAAATTGTAATAGATTAATAATAAGTCAACAAGTGAACAAGAAAACGATACTTTTTATTCGATATCGAGTGCCATGATAGCAAAATGAAAAATTACGAGAGATTTTACTCGACATCGAATGCGATTAGACCCCTGGATTTTTTTTTAACTTAGTTTTTTATTTTTTTATTCGCTTATTATTATTCTTATTCGCTTGATTATAATTTCCATTAGTATATATCTATTATAATGGTCCGTTTGTGAAAACTGGTGAAAAATATTTTCTTCTTATTTTACTTTATAGGGATTGCTGCCTATTTCGATAAAAAAAAAAAATATCATTTGAATTTGTATGGCAAATTCAATTGTAAAGTTGCCGTTTTTACGCAATAACACTAAAGCCAAAAAAGCAAGCTCTTGTAATGCCCTTCCTGCGATTTAGGTCCAAACCCCAGGCAGTGGGGCTACCGATTCAAATGATACAAGTCGTTTGCACACTAGTCAAATCTCGAAGGTTCTTATATTTCAGTGGAAGCCGCGGTGACTGATACCCACGTCAGGGTGTTAAAAATAAACTGATACCCACGTCAGGGTGTTAAAAGTAAACAAGACAATATATTATTTTATTATGGGAGTATATTATTTTATAAGATATTGCGCAATTATATTGCAGTTGTATGGACCGTTTTCTAAAAAGAAGATTAACTTATCTCGCTGACAAAAAAACCGAAATTTTTTAACTAAATGAAAAACAATAGATTTCTGACAGCTCCATAATACTAAAGGGCGTTTCCCACTATTTTACAAGTATTAATACTTTCGAGGAAACAGAAACCCTGACATGATAAGTTGTGATTGTTTTTTTTTTTTTTTTTTTTTTTAATTGTAAATAGCGATAAGATCAAGGTTGGATTTTATTTGCAAGTATTAATACTTGTATTATAGTGTGAAACGAACTTTATTAGTTGTAAAACATGACAATTTTATTTAAAAATAAATAAATCACTCAAGTGCGTGCCAAATTCGCACAAGCAGGGTTCCGTTTAGTTCAACTTTAAAAGTACAAGTTGTTATTTTTGTCTTATGGGGCACCCTGTAATTTTAAATAATTTTTATTCTATGAAAATATCAAGAGCCTAAATATTGCGATTCAAAAAAATAAGGCAAAATTCGTGAAAAACATGTCACTGTCCAAACACCCTTTAATTTTAAGTTATAGCGGTCGTAGAAAGACATCTTCTGTAAAAATTTCAAGAGTCTACCTAGTAAGGTTTCAGAGATGTAAGGCGCTGACAGACGGACAGACATTGCAGCAAAAACAATAGAGTTACATTTTTACCCTTTGGGTATGGATTTGTAGCAACGCCATATTAAGACGACAACAAGCTTTCTGGAACTATTGGTGTTGCAATACTATTTTATATTTTATATTATTTTTAACAAACTTTTATAAACAAATTGTAAAATTAATATACATATTTCATGGCTCAATGCAAAAACATGGCCATGAGGTAGTAAAAACCACAGTAGGAGTTAACACTAATTATAAATAAACACTTAAGCAAATTAAAAAAAAAATACACAAAAATCATATAAAAATTAACAATAATAATAAACTGTATTTTTAAATCAAGAAAATTAACTAGTCATTAAATATTTTAAAAATATATTAATAATATTAAAATTATAGTTAATTCTATAAAAAAATATATAACAAATCTAAGTCTTAGAAAAATTAGCCATATCTTAAGTTATTTTCAAGGATTCTTTAATTATGCTAATAGTACTCGTATACATATTTATATTAATATTAAAAATAAAAATACAAAGTTAAGCACTCGGTAGTAATTTACTTACATCTGTTCATATACTTACATATATATATGTACATACATATGTATGTATGTACATACATTAAATAATAATTAATTAAATAAAATATACATACTTATGTCATATGAATTTCTGTTCAAAAAAATTTGTTTTATTTCATGAGTTAACGGTATAATGGATAACGTGACCAGATGGTTTTTATCAAAAATCGCAACATGAATTCTGAAAAACGGGATTCTGAAGAAAATAATATCAGCAAAATGATAAGAAAAAGTATTGTGAAACAAGAAATTTCCTTTTTGAAGACTTCAAGGCGAATTCATACCAGGTGTGAGCAGTAGGACAACAACTACAACAAAATAACAACTTTGACATTAGATTAGCAGCTATGAAACAATGTATTTTTTGACAAGACATTAGCAAAATAACAGGAGCAAAAAACAATCAGCTGGGCTATCGACTCCACCTGGTATGAATTCGCCTTGGAACACTTTGTATTTTTTAATACGTCTCCAAAAGTAGTTTATTTAAATGCTGATCAATTCGTTTGACCCAAATTTCTCTCTTAACACCCAGCCATAAGGTAAGGTAACAGATCGCTGTCAAATTCATTTTAACATTGTCTTGATTGCGGCACCCATTGCGCAGACATCTTTTTCGTATCCAAATATTCATGCAAAATGTAATATAGCCGCTTGGTTAAGATGCCTGCAGCCTAATATCATGGATTCTAATGCAAAGTAATTATCAAATATTGTATATCTGAAACTTTGTTTTATAAATTACGATATAAGTAGCGTAGCAACAGGGTGTAGCTAATTTTAAAGCAATTTTCAAGGCATATTAAACAAGGTGATAGCGTAAGGGAGAGGAAATTTGAGCAAAAAATTTTTTGAATTTTTTTTATATCGATTTTGACAGTAAAATCTATTTCATTCTCTATTAAAATAAATGATTAATGTCAAACTCCATATAAAAAAAATTGAAAAAATTTCTCTTTAATATTAGCTCCGCCTTGTGCTGTCACCTGGTTAAATATGCCTTGGCAATTTTTTATATTTCGAAAATAAGGAAAACCTAAAAACCACCAGGGTTCCTAGATGTTTTTCAAGTCCCATCCCCAATTTAAAAATTTACATCCCCAAAATTCCCCAAGAATAGTTTAACTATCCCCGAAATTCCCCACTGAAAAGTATACTGTTTTCATTGAAATTAACACATGAATAACTTATTTGCACTATAGTTAACTTCATTTAAAAAATTTAGTGTACACTTTTTTATGTATTATTTAACAAACTAAGTTGATTGAGGCTTTACTTCACTGATTCTGGGGATGGATTAAAAGAGAAACGATATTTGGTAATTAAAATAGGTATGTAATTTTAATTTAATAGCCTGCTACTATACCCAAACGTTGATAACTTTGCTGTATTTTTTTTTTTTTTTCTTTTCTTTAACTAGAGTTGTAATAGCCCAGCGAGTGTAGTAATAATGTTTAAGCTTTGATCATTTTTGAGAAATTGCTTTGACTTAATTCTTATTCAAAATATTTTTTTTTTTCTTATCTAAAATTTGGGTTAAGGTTTCCTCATTAGCTAAATTAAGCACATAGCGAAATGGCTATATACACTAGGTTACCCCACGAAAATAGAAATATAATTTAATAATAATTTGGATTTAATTGCACGCTATTAAATAAAACGAAAATGTCATTATTTTTAAAATGTATATTCTTTTTCAACAAAGATTTGAGTAACTAGTTCAATTACTTATTTCTTATTTAAGATTTTATTGGTTCCTTTGCCGAAACAAATATTTATATAAGCATTGCAAGTTGGTACGTAAATTAACTAGAAACAAGATCGTTTCAGCGTCATCTTTTAAGCTTTTAATAAGCTTTTGCCCAAATTTCGCCTAAGTTTGACGTTTTTATTGGTATTTTTCTTAACTGTGATTTATAAATGTATCTTAAAACATTGTTATTTACTGCTGGTGAAAATTGCAGTGGCCGATAACTCGGAAAATATGGGCGACCGCCACTTTTTTGCTTATTTTTTAATTCTCTATAATTTAAATAATAAAATTACAATAATCCAAAAAGTAAACGAATAAAATTCCCAAAAAAAATCCCTAAAATATAAAAACTATCCTCAAAGAAATCTTCAATCCCCAAAACGAATTTTTTATCCCCATAAGTAAATAAAAATCCCCGATTTGGGGATAAATCTCCTAATCTGACAACACTGAAAACCACGGCAAAATTACTGTGTTGCCACTGTATAAAACTTCGAGACTCATAACCACAAATCAGTAATCTGTGCTCATAACAAGAGCGAATTACAATGATATGCTGCCTTACATACCAGCTATTTACTACGAATACTCCACTACGCTAACTGTGAAGGGGAAATAAGTTTAATATATAATTTTTCCTTCATTTTTAGTAATCTTGACAAATGAGTTTACACTTTATTTCTATTGTCTTTTAAATATGACTGCAATTAATCTATACGTATAATAAACCAATAACAGTGGAGAAAATGCAGTGAAAGTACGACGATTTTTTGCCGATTTAAATGTATTGCATACTTTAAGGCATCTTTTAGTTTTGAAAACGGAATATTTTAAACACGGTTGCGTGACAGATGGCGCTGTTTTAAAATAATGACAAAATATGAATTACTTACTGCCAAATAGCCAATTGAATAAAATTTGTATTTGATTTGCTTGTATTTTTACTTTTTGGAATTACATTGTTATAAAAATATTTTAAACACCTTTTACAGAGCTTTACAATAATTTTTAGAATTTTATATAAATTTTAGAATTTTATCTAGGATATCTTTATATAAAGTAAATACGTAGTCTTAAAATTTGATGTGAATTACTTTCAAAGCAAAATGGAACAAAATATTGTCACGACGCACTCAAAGCTAGTCTTTAATAAACTTGTTGAATCATGTGTTTAAATGTCTTCATTTTAGTTATAATTTTTTACTTCAATTTCCTCTTAATTTTATTTCTTAAAATATGTTATTTTGGAAAGTGTATAAGTCCGTTTGGAAGTAGAAAAAAACATTTTTTTTTTTTAAATATTTTCATTGATTACACAGTGCAACTGTGAAAAAAATACACGCACTTTACAGTATAGGTTCAATTCTACTACCAAAGGATGACCAATTTTTATCTATGCGACTCGAAAAATTCTGAAAGATTTTTTTTACTCCTATACATTTCTTGTATTTAAACCATGTTTCTTGTTGTATTTCTTGGATTTTTTTGTTATTGTTTAAACAAAATTCTCAGTAATTTTAGTTTTTAAAGTAAAAAGTCATCTTAATGAGCAATTTAGGGTGCAGATTGTATGGTTATGCTGAAGAAAGTAAAAAAAAATTTTAATTTTCTTATTTTGTACAATTTTTTTTTTGTAATTTTTATTGCACCAGATTTACGTACTATCCTTAAAAGGATAGATTGTAAATAAAGCATATGAATAAATTTTCTTATTCAAAAAAAGTGCAGGATTATTAGAATCTTTCGAGATAAATAAAAATTGATCATCAAATTCGCCAAACTTAGTATTCGGTTTACTACCATTTAATAGTAGAATCGAACCTATATTGTCAAATTCATGTAATTTTTGAAAAGTTCTTATTTGTTGCACTGTGTTGTTGATCTCGGTACATAGAAAAATGGACTTATACTACTTTCAATAATAACAGCTGAAATAGTTAAAATGTAATAAAAAGTAGAGGTATCCCCACACAATTTATTTCTTATTTTAATACATAAATCCTTAGATGCTTCAAATAATATTCAACCCTGTTCTGTAATTCCTATCCAAAAATGTTATTCTAATGTGAAATATTCCAATTTTTTAGCTGTTCTGGCGGTTATTAAAATCAATCGATTGCCGGAAACTGGCCATAAGGAAAACTTCGAAAAATACAAAAGAATCACGTCAACAAGTTGATTAAAAATTAGTGAACACATTTTAAAATCGAATTTTAAAATACATACATATGTACAGAATGGATATAATTGAAACATACAACTTTTTTTGGTTTAAAATCGTTTCGTTTTGGAATATTAATTCCAACATTTATAATTTTTCATGAATTGTTTAAGTTTGTATAATTATTACAAATTTCTCTTTTATGTTGTTTTGATTTCATCCTGATAATACAAACCATATCGATTATCTAAATTCAAATGCAAAAACGGGCCCATAACACTTATAAAAGTTAAAACACGATTGCCACTTTTTGGAGTTGCTGCTAAGATCTCCGAAGTACGACAAGGATGTAGACACATAAATGGTCTAAAATATATTGGATGATCCATTTGCGTTATAATAGATAGCATTTCTTCTCTAGAATACTTAGTATCGTGGGTGTTTGAAAATAGATTCCATATTTCTTGCAACGACAATGGTTTGCCATCTAAAAGTATAACAGTAATTATAACCAAATTTTTTGAAACAGTAACGTTACGTACCACTTGCAAACGCTTGAAAATATAACATAGGCACCTGATAGGATATCGAATAAACAATATGATATTCAATTTGTATTAACTCTTGGCTTAGCGAATCTGTTAGTTTTTTAGTATATTTAAGGTAAGATTGACCCTCCATGTCGTCATCCTAAAATAAAATTTAAGAGATTTAAATATATAATATAAATTTCAAATAATGCTTATACTTTTATATTCCAGCTCCAGGTATCATCTAGTTGTTGCGAAATTTCTACGAATTTTAACGACTCCGTAGAAAATTCTTTCCATGTTAACGTATCAACTGAAGACGTCATTTTACTTGATTTATGAGCATGAGTCTTATCTAGTACAAATTTCATTTATTTTAATTTTTAAATTCACATTTTATTCGAACTTAATTTCGAATGTACTAAATTTTCAGAAAAGCAAGTTATAAATAAAAATCACTCAATTTATAGAACAGTGTTGTGAAAGTGTGCTGCAAAAATAGATTTCATTAGAAATAAAGAAAAATCATTTGGAAGAAATGCCTTTATTTCTTTTATTATACATCTTTTAGTCGCCTTGTACGACAAGCAGATTATACTGTGAGCATATTCTCATTTTTACAATCCCTGCTCACGGGGACTGTAAAATAAACAAACTTTTTGTATTTAATTAATATTTTATTTAGGCATATTTGTTTAAAATAAATAAATCAATTGCAAAAAAAAAACCCTTAAAAATAAAAAGTTTAATTTGTACTTAAATAAAATAAATAATAAATGCAAGTAAATAAATTTTTGAATATTTTTTAAAAACTTTACACTTTAAGCTTATCTGATTTTGTTGTTTAGCTAAAATAAACTCTATAACAATTATCACATTCTATGGTTGTGATATTGATTTTGAATCTTTATACACAACTAATTAGCGTCGGCACAAGAAGAATGTGGCGAAAGCATTTCATTATTGGCATCTTGCAAATGTTCGGTTGGTCGTATTTGTAAAACAGTCACCATTGAGTTTTTGTCATCAAATTTGCATGTTACAGTCACTTCACTTATTTGGAATGTGAAAATTTGTGAATTATATTTTGTACGCAAATAGACAGAGCGGGGATCCGCTTCTAGAATGTCTATGATACATTGTTTGTTAACATTTAACGTTTGCAATTGCGTTTCGGCTCTTTCATTGAAAGCGACCGTTAAACGAGGTGGTGCTTGTACCCATGATGGCACTTTAACGGCTTGTGGTGGTGGCGTAGAGTTAGGTGTAAAATTAACAGGAGTTTGAACTAAGGATGCGGCACCCATTAGTTCTAATTCCGATTCTTCACCATCGGGTTCTTGACGAAAATTATAAAAATCTGATGTAGGTTCACAAGGACCAGTTGATACACGTCCTTTAAAATAAATAAAAGAACTGTTAAAAGACATTTGTTTTCCATATTTTGGCTTTTTAAATTACCTGTTTCCATAGTAATAGGTGAATCATAAAATGGAATGTATGGTTTAATATCTAAAACTGGTGTACCATCTATCATATCTGTACCATAAAAACTTATGAATGACGATTCTATTCTTTCGATCTCAACCAGTGAAAGTCCAATCGGGCATGGACGATGCGGTGAGCGTGTTGCAAATACACCAACACGTTCGCCCCCCAAACGAGGTGGGGCAACTTTAGCTTTCGGATGAGATGTGTTCTTATGAAAATGATATATAATCCACATGTGCGAATATTCATCCAAACCTTCAAGAGCATGCTCGGGATTTGTAAAGAAATCACAATTCAATTCAATTACACCACGCAAACGTCCGCCTACACTTGATTGTCTGGGTACAGCACGTTTTTCAGGGAAACATGTACGTATAATGCCAATAGAACGAAAAGTATCCTATTTCAAAAAAGTAAAGGTATAAAATTTGCTTTATTTAATGATAAAACAACAAAAGGATAATAATTCTAAAAATAGATGTTTGCGCATCTTCTATTTTAATCCTGTGAATTTTATATTATTAAACATATACATACATATGTATGTATGTACATACAAACATACCTCATGTGGGTTGTTCTCTGCTGCCAATGATGTTGTTTGTGGCGTCATTGAAATTACATCTGTTGTGTCTGCTGGTTTTTTGATGGTCAAGGTTGTCGAAGTGCTACTACTGATAGTTGTATCATTTTGATTATGATTGTTTTCGACTTGGCGACAACCTTCGCAGCGATAGTTTTTCAATAAACGGTCAATGCTATCAATATCCTTGCGTTGCTTGTGCTGCAAACTGCGAACTTGCTGTCTATAGGAAAGAGGTGGGCCGGCATGATAAAAATAAAACAGTTACAATGCAAATTCCAGCAAAAATACTTACCGTAATTTATTAATTTCATTGCGCGCTACTGTTAGTTGTGTTTTTAATTGTTCTGCTTCATTTTCTAACATATTTTGTTATTTATTTTTGGAAAATATTGCTATTTTCTTATTTTTGTGTCTTGTTCTGACTTTTCGGAAAAATATCAATGGATGCTTGGGTTGCCAGATGTGAAAATCTGTATGTATTTGACAACTTACAATTTAAAAATAAACAATAGTCAGATGAGTTCTACACTGAAAGAAAATAATAAGGTTTTCTAAATCCTCTAACACATGATATGCGTGATTTCTATTCGCGATGTAAATAATGGAATAAATCTAGTTTACGGACATATCATAAAATTGAAAAAATATGTGTAAAATTTTATTTGAAGCAAAAAAAGTTAAATGAGAAAAATGGAGTTCGGAGTTACGGACCCCCAAAGTTTTTATGTAAAATATGGGGATGGTAAAATATGGGATATCTCGACAATTTTATCTATCTAAATTAAAATTAGTGAAAAATAAAACAATCTCAAGTGAGCACAAAAAAACATTTTTTTTTAATTTTTTTCTCCTCTATGGTATAACCAACACCTGCTTCCCTTACTAAAGATTTTCTGTATAGCCGGGCGATAAATATAGACAAAAAATATTATTCGCATTTTTTTATAATTTCACTTAGTTGGATAATACTTTTATTTCCAATGATACACATATTACCACATTCCGCCATAAAATAGTCGGGATATGCCATACTTTACATAGAAACTTTGGGGGTCCGTAACTCCGAAACGTTTTTGGATTAAAATTAAATTTTACATACAATAGGCTACTTTTTAATCTTTATCACTTGACCGTAAACTCGATTTAAGCCTAAATAATAATCTGGAGGAAAAAAATTAAATTCGAGTGTTTATTTAATTAGATGCAGACTTAAAAATTACAGCTTTTATATGTATATATCATAGAATAACGTTATGTTTCGTTAATAATATACTTAGATTAAAACTAAAATATATTTTTACTATTTTAAACTTACCATGGCACATTAATCAGGTAGCCTCACTACGAAAGGGAAATATTAAAGCGAAAATTTTTATTTTTTTTTATATGAAATTTGACAGTTAAACTTCCTTTCAAGGGGAAAAAAGTGTAAGTTACTCAAGTCACATTTATCAGGTAGCCTAACTACGGAAGGAAAATTTTTAAAAATTTTTATTTGGATTTTGACAGTCAAACTTGCAATTTTTCTATTTAAAAAATGTCTCCCTTAATATTTCCTCTCCGTAATGAGGCTAACTGATAAATGTGCCTTGCTACTGCTACTAAAACAATTTCATTTATTATATATACCTTGGCATTTAATCAAAGGGGTTTTTAAAAAAATTCGAACAAATCAAATCGGTTCGGATAGTCTTTTAAATAGTTATTGACACGACTAAGGACTTATAAGCTATTCTAAAATTTTTGACGAAGACATCATATCACCTTAACAATTACCAGTTTTATTTTTGAATCTTTTTTAAATTTATTTTAAATATAAAGTTGAAAAACATTTAAATACAACGAAGTTTCACCTGTTGAATTTACAATTTTGATGCTACATTATCCAAAAAGATATCTTGCTGCAAATGGTCAACATTGGCCGGATCGCAGGCATAAGGTTTAAAATCCCGAATTCCCTGTTGAATTAATACCTCTTCATCAATAAAGAACTGACCAGTAGCAGCATGTGGAGGGGCCTTAGAAATTATAGCATATGCAGCATCTGCCATAATATCAGGTTTACGAGAATACTTAGAACCGCCAGGACCATGTAGCATTTCTGTAGCAGCCGTGTAAATGGTCGTTCGAGGCCACAAAGCATTTACAGCCACATTACAATCTTTAAACTCTTCGGCCATGCCCAAGACACACATAGACATGCCATATTTTGCCATTGTATACGCAACATGATTACTGAACCAAAAAGCTTTCATGTTCAAGGGCGGTGAAATGTTTAAGATATGACCATGTTTGCTTTTCAATAAATGTGGTAAACACTCCTTGGACCTAAATATAATAATATAAAAAAAGTTCGAGTTGAAATTATGCTTTGTTCACTTACACTAAGAATGTGCCACGAGCATTTACGTTATTCATGAGGTCAAAGCGTTTCATTTCAGTATCCAGAGTAGAAGTCAATGAAATTGCACTTGCATTGTTAATTAAAATATCAATGCCACCAAATTTGTCAATGGCTGCCTTAACAGCATCCTTGACCTGTTCTTCACTGCGAACATCTACAATGCAAGCCAAGGCCCTACCACCAGCCTTTTCAACTGAATCAATAAAATTCTTAAATAGGTTTCACTTAACAAATCAAACTTCAAACAAATATGATAAATACTTTCTTGAGCTGCACTGTAAATTGTTCCAGGAAGTTTGGGATGTGGTTTTGCCGTCTTGGCTGCAATAACGACATTGGCACCATCGCGAGCAGCTTTTAGGGCAATAGCTTTGCCAATGCCCCTTGATGCACCTGTAATAAATAAGGTCTTCCCTTTTAAGCTGCCGTTGTTTTGCATTTTTCCTTTTCTACGTTTCAAATACACTAAATAAAAATGTGTCCATATGAAAGTATGAAAAATGCTATTTATCTTTGTGAAAATATTAGCAATTAATACATTGCTAGTTCAATGTCCAAAGACGAACAGTTGTTTAGCGATAAGATTGCTCTCCTACTTAAGCAACAGTACTATCAGCGCATATTTATATCAGGTAAACTCATTGGGTGGAACTAAAATATTGAAGGGGAAATTAATTTTTTTTATATGAAATTTGACATTAAAAAGCATTTATCTTTCCCCTTGAATTATCTTCTCATGTCAAACTCCCAGTAAGTTTACCTGATATAAATATATTCAAATATAAATATATAATTATCATATACATACATACATACATAGAAACATATTTAAGTGCAAACGCATTTCAATTCTTTCCACCTGAAATGTCAAACCATGTAAACATTTTTTGTAAAATTTTATAGGAGATTTCTTGTAAAAATTTATAAGATTTTTTTTAAAGTTTTTTTTTTAAATATTTTGTAAAACCTTTGTAAAAACTTTTTTTTGAAAATTTTTGTAACAATTTTTTAGAAAATTTTTGGATAATTTTTTAGAATTTTTTTGTAAAATTTGTTGTGTTTTTTTACATTAGGACCTTCCTGAAAACTATATTGCGTTAGAATGGTCAGACTAAAGCAAACAAATTATTTAAAAAGTTTTCTCATATTACGGAATGTGCCTATTGACTGATCATGGTTCCCCTGGGCACCCTGTGGGTCTATCGGCTACCTCTGTGTATTTCTCTCTTTAAAGACCTTTAATACATATAAAACCAACCTTAAAAACAAACAAAAATCGCCTCTCCCAGGGGGTTATAGATCCCCCGACATTTGTATGCACTCCATTCGATCTACTGGTCGCAAAAAAAGGGAAAAGATAATCATTACAACCGAAAAAAAAAACAAAATGAAAAAATATGGGTGGACGTGGTGGTTAGCCCACAACCTCGAATGAAATGGTCTGATGTTGCTAAATTCCATTAGCAAAATTTTCGATACTATGCCTGGAAGATTGGTGGGCTTAAATTTTCTGTATCTCTTCCGGTGCCTTGGCAAAGTTGATTTCAACCCGAACACAGACGGGTAGACGAACATCGCTTAATCAACTTCTCTATGTATAAGGATCCAGAATATATAAACTTAATTGGGTCGGAAATGTATATTGTAGAAATTAGTCTTCAGCAATTTGATTTTCACCAAACATGGAAACCCACAAAAATCGAAAATTCGGCAAAGCAAAATTAAGATGATTTTACCAAAAATTGAAAAAGTAAACCAAAAATTCGATCCCATGTCTATAATTTATACATATAATAAAATAGTAACTCATTTCCGTCTGTCTGTGATGAGAACGCAAAAAAATTTTCTTTTGCAAAAGAAAAGTTTATTTTGCGTTCGCATCACGGAAAAAATACTGGATGAATTTTAACAAAATTTTGTGAGGATGAGGACTTTTTTCCTAAAAAATATCTTATTTCCAAGAGAAAGGGGAGAAAAAGCAGTTATTTTAGTAAGGATGAAACCCTTTATTTAGCAAATACATAAACCATAACAGAAACATTAAGTCATATGCTTAAACTATGCATGGTTTGTGTATTTACTTATTTTAGTACTGATTGCTTTCAAAGCAAAATCGAACAACATATTGAAAGGATGTTGACGAAGTGGCGGTCACAGCTAGTTTAAAATATAATCATCAAAAATGACAAATTATTAGAAATTTAACAAACATTGACACAAAATAGAAATTTATAGAAATTCGAAATATTAGTAAAAACTCGAAATTTAAGTAAAAATCGAATAAGCACAATATAAAAAACTCGCTATTTTCTGTCCAATATAAAGCACACACATGTTACCGCCTGTTTGACTCATATTACCACTTGTAGAGTAATTGACTCTCAACCAAGAATAATAGAACTTTTTTTTTTTGTTTTTTATCATACCTACTTGCTCTTAACCATTTTGCCTCTTTTTTAAATAAACAGCTGATTTGTTAAGTTTAGTTTCGTCTTTAGCGATAATTTTTAATTGGTAAAACTGGATGTCTAAAAAAACGACAAAAATTAAACATATGTTTTTTTTATGACTCATAAAAACAAACTTTAATTTCTTTTTTTTTTTGCAAAAGAGCAGAAAAGTTCAAGGTTGTACAAAAATTTAGAGGAATAAACGTATGAAATATTAAGCAAATTCGAGCATCTAATGAGATAACAAAATTTAGGTTCACAGATTATATTCTTTAACTCACTTCGAAAAGTTTATACCATTTGCACTCGAAACAAAGAACGATATTTTGTATTGACGCATACATACTTTTGTACATACCAACATTATACAATAAAAAAAGAAAAACATAAAAAGCTATAGTGAGGGATGGATGAATACATTATCGTCTAATTATAGATTTTCCAAAAAAAGATTGCAAATACAATTTCTTTTTCTAGAGACCATATTTGATCTTTTTATTGTTATTAATTCCTGCAGTTTTGAAGATTACTAAAATTATTTTTGATTTTTAGCGGCGCGAGTTAAATGTTTTCTTACATGACCTTTGTCTTGCTTGGGACAATTAAAAGTTTTAAATAAAGCAATTGTATTTTTTAATTTCCTTTATTTGATATTTTCATGTTATTACTAAAAATAGGTTAAAAAAAAAAAGAAAAACAATGTTTTCAACAGTTTTGGTTAAAGTTCTTCTTTAAGACTTTTTGTGTAAGGAGTTGTGAAGTTTCCGAAATGAACAAAAAAAAAGTTATGAAGATGAAGTACGATAAAGTTATGTATTTAGGTGTAAGTTTTATTATTGAAGGGTTGGTTTTGTGTCTTGTGGTTTGTCAAGGGGTTTCGTTGAAATAGGTTTTACATTTAAATACAAATTAGACCAACTATACTTAACATTAGCATTTAAAAACAAATTAATAAAAATATGGAAGTTTCTACTTTTGCCTGCATTTTTCGATTAGATGGCAATGTTTTGAAACTGGAACGCTTTTGAATGGAATTGTATGTATGCAGTTTTTTCAACCCTTTAGGGTTTTGATTGGTCATAGATGAAATATAATACATTTCAAATAACTAATGATTGAAGTATATTTTTGTTACTGGTATCTAGAATCTGTTAAACAGTTGTGTTTATTATCTTTTAAGAAAATTCTCTTGGAAATCCTTTAAGCTTTAATATAGATTTGAATGTATTTTGTGTACAAGTTTTTCATTCAAATTAACAAATTCTTACTAAAATTATTGAAGCATATTTTTTGTTATCAAATTGTTTGTATATAGTGCAGATAGTAAATCATGGTTACTACTTAAAGTCCAATTAAACAAAAACATCTGTTGGTTAAACCCACAAAATCACCGCCTCTTCTACAGTAGTTCCTTCATTTTATCCAAGCAGAATAAATAAAATCGAACCCCCCTTTCTACAGCTACGTTTTAACATCTTTTACATCCATAATTGCAAAATTATTACGGTGAATATTTTGCTCGACTTGTTAAACGGATATTGCAGATGTTATAGTAATATAAATGTTAAAATTTTATAAATTATATATGTATAGTGAAAAATGTTTTGTCGTTTTTATATAACATCCCCCCTTCCTCTTCTATAAAAATAAACATCGAATCTAAGCCACTGGTATTTCTTCCGGTTTTTTGGCAGCTTCAGCAGTCGTATCAGCAGGTTTAGCGGCACCAATAGCGACTTCCTCAAAATTTTCTACCAAATCGGGTACATCATCGTCTCCTGCATTTGCAACCGAACCAGCAACCCCAGCAGCTGCGGCACCACTCTTGTTGGCCAATTCACTAGCAATCTTTTTTAACTGTGTGATATCTTGGGGTCCTAATTGTGTCAAAATACCTGGTAACATTTCAGAAATAGACTTGTTCTCTCCATGACCAGTAATGGCAAAAGTGTTTGTTGGCAAAGAAGCCTGAGCCTTTGGATTATTGAAGTGGATCACAGTACCATCGTGTTTAATAATGTTCACCTCCTCAATGCCGGGTATAGTGTTAACCGATAATTTCTTCAATGATGACTGCAGTTTTTTGTCATCTGTAGCGGGGGTGGAGTGCACAATCTTCTTCTTACGACGGGGTGTACCTTTACCACCTATACGAACTTGCGCTTGCAACTTCTTCAATTTTTCGGCGTTCATCTGCAATGTAACACAACAAATCTATTATTTCCACAATTTTTTCCACTTATTTTATTAAATAATTACACTTTTATTTTTATTTTTGAGGACGGTGCGTGAGAAAACACGTGCGCCAAAACTAGAGTCAACTGTCAAAAAGAAATCGCCATTATGCTAAAAAATTCTAGTAGTAATCATTATGGCAAAAATAAGCCGTATTTGTTTTTGTAAAATTAATTTCTAGCACTTTTTGTAATAGATGCCTATGAAAAGGCGTTTCTACAGCGAAAAAACGCAGTGTTGCATTCAACATTTTAAGAGAGAGTGATTAGGTTTAACCAAACACGTCGTCTGATGTTAGAATAAACTAGATATTGCATATATTTTTAAATTAATATATTTCAACTGTTTGTAAAACAAGGATTTTGTTACCACTAGTTCAAAATGAGCAAATATTATAGATATAAACGATGAAAGCATTCTAAACTGATAACAGCCAATGTATAAACCTACTAAATTCAAAATAAAGTTTTTCTCTTTCTATCTTCAGCATATCACCTGCACGAAACATCCTAGCCGGTGTACTCAAGGAGCCGTACTTTCTTACATCACAAATTAGAACTAGTTATCTGTGCATTAGATTATATTCGCGCAATGTGTCCGATTGTTTTTCCGCTATGGCTTTGTAGTTAAAGGTAAACTCTCAAAACTTTAGTAGTTTAAAAACTGGAAACAATATTTTCTGTAATATTTGGGGAAACGAAAAAATGAAATTAACACAAACAAGCCATCATCACAACTATAAATATAAAACAATTAAAATGGGCTCAAGACCTATTTTAACTAGCGAATGTGTTATTTTAGAGCACAAACAAATATAAGGATTAAAGTAAATTAATTAATTATTTAGGCTTAAGTTATTTATTATAAAGAAAAATTAGACACTAGAAGAATGTAATGAATTTTCTGGATCGCTACATCCGTCTTCAGCATTCTTTGTATCTATCTACAAGGTAGTTTCAATTTTAATCATTTTTCTATTTAAAGCAGATCAAAAAAATAATCTAAAAATAATTTACAGTCTCCCGCCCATGTACCAAAGCAGCGAACTTCATGAACGATGCGTTTAACCCTGTCAGAGAACACTTCATAGCATAGTTTTGTAAGCTAACATAGCGTGAATGGTAAAAGACAATGCAATGTTCTTCTTATATAATTCCGGATAAAAAACAAATTTTTCTATAATTTTTTCCTTTAAACGAATCTTAACATACGAATATATACATAGTTTTTTTTTTAAATAATGTTGGACCACTAAATAATTTGTTAATCGACTCTTTTGCCCGCAGTAGGATTGTATTACTCTAAAATTTGCGTCAGAAGCTAATAAAAAATCCCGATGACTTGTTAAGCAAATGTGATCTACATTTGCATGAATAGTTTAAAGAAATATTTTCCGTGAATTATATAACGTAGAAAATGTATTTACATTTTAATGTAATCTTTATAAGTCAGATTTTATTAATTTATTTAAAAATCTGTTCTGTTGTAATTTTATGTTCTGTTGTAATTTTATGTTAAGGCATAACATGAAAATTATTTAGATATGGCAACATGTAAACCAGCTGTGCGACATTAATTTTATTTCACATCACATTTCAAAGCGAAAATTTCTTTTTTAAGAAAATAATATCAGAAATAATTTTTCCTAAAAGGGCACCTGCTTTTTTTGTTCTTTTTACTAGTGAAGATATTTGGAAATTGTCTTCAATATAGTTGCATTTTCATAGTTTTTTTTACCACTTAAGGAAAAGCAGGACGTTCACATTTATCTATCAACGTTTTTTTTTTTTGTAATTATTGCTGCATTTGTTTTATGTGCGTATCTAGCAAACACAAAAATATTTTGTAGCAGATAAATTTTAGAAAGTTCCATGACCTTTATATATACTATAATTTTCTTTTTATCACTGCAGATAATCGAACCTTTGTTCTTTTTTTTTACAACTAAAGAAAGTCATTGATCATGGATGCAGAAAAATCAAGCAATAGTTCTTTTGAAGATCTATCAAATCTAAATGAGGCTGATATGAAGGCAGCATCTGAAGCATTGTTAGATAAGGAAAGGGTTGCTAACAGTAGCAGTGACGCACCAAAAATTGGTTCCGAAGATGGTATCGGTACATCTGCTTCTGTCGATGATGAACCTTGCGATGTTTTGGGCAATGGTCAAATAATGAAACGTATTATAAAAAAATCAAAGAATGAGAAAAGACCACAACGAGGAGAATTAGTGACAATTAATTTAACTGGAAAACTTGATGATGATGGTACTATCGTTGAGAAACAAGAAAAATTTCAGATACACGTCGGCGATTTTGAGGTAAATAAATTATTAAAATACCTTGCTTTTTTATATGTTATTGAAATATCTTGGTTTTTTAAAACTAAACATATAATTAAAGCATACAAGTTTAAAATGTTTCCAAGGACTAGCTAGCAAATTATTTTAAAGCTCATAAATGTCTTTGCAAAACACAAACTTATTTATTTTTCGCTTTACGTCTTGTTAAAAATTTCCTAATGGTGATGAATGTCCATAATTAACAAAAGATCCTATAATCGATTGACTCTCGAAGCCCATATTATTACATAATTTGTAATTAAACCAACATTTTTAATTACGAAAATTAATGTGCTATTAGAATTCTCAGTAGTAACAATTGTCTAAAATTTAAAACTTTTATAGTTTTTCAATCAGTACCTTTAAAAACTAAAGTATAAAACCCCCTTTTATAAGGTCAACATTATATAACGGGTCCGCCAAATAACTTTTTTTTTAAATGCTATAAAAAAAACTACTGAATATTTTCTCAAATTTCTTTTTTATTTAAAAGTACAATCCTTTCGGTTAATAATGGAAAATAATTTCATTAAAATGGCTGCCTCGGCTGGCCATGCAGTAGCCTACACGATCGGTCCAATTTTTAAGGACATTATCTATTGTGTGCAGCTGTATTTTACCAATAGCTTCACGAATATTGTCCTTTAAAGCGTCAATTGTCTCTGGCTTGTCGGCGTAACACTTATCTTTGACAGCACCCAACAAATAATAATCCAACGTTTTCAAATCGCAGCTCCGAGCTGGCCAAACGACATCAGCTCTGCGGCTGATAATGCGATCTTCAAAAACAGGGCGCAAAACATCGAGTGTAGCTTCGGCTGTGTGGCACTTAGCGCCGTCCTATTGAAACCAAATGTTGCCAATATCCTCCTCTTCAATTTTTGTGAACAAAAATTCGTTCAACTCCTTGCTCATTTTCGAAGAAAAATGGCCCAATTATGCCTCTGGACCAAAATCCGCACC